>OZ005742.1:92734820-92813146 GCA_963930735.1 Dioctria linearis
AATGTAATCTATCTGCCTGTGAACACCATACGTATAAGTTCTTTAACATTGAAGCTCCTTGACCAAGGCGGTGACTTAATCAACTTCAGAGGAGAGGACTATAACCATCAGGTTACATTTGAAGACACAGCATGTCGATATACAATAACGATAAATACGAGTTCGGATCAGATAAGATCATTAATCAGCGGACAACCTTGAAGCGGTCAAGACCTATATTAACACCGGCAAATACAAGCATATTTCCAATCGATAGGCTTAACGCTGAAACCATGAATAAAGGAATACTAAATATTGCACCAGACGCTCACTTTGATAACAGTGTTACTAAAATTTGAACATCACTCCTATTCACCATTTCTAACATCATTTAAAAATAGCGATGAAATCCGTATCTCTGTACAACCTCAGGACTTGAATCTTCTAACCATTTCTTTACATTGAGGGGTCACTAACAAAGCTGGATGGAACTGTTTCAGCAACCGCAAAATTAGCTAACAACGCTCTACCATTTCTTTTTGAGGAAATACGCTATGAATTGAATGCAGTGGAAATCGATCGTACAAGAAATCTTGAGATTGCGACAACATTCAAAACTACGTATCGCTAAATGCAAATGTAAGCACGATACCGCTCAACGGCAGTTGGTTACCAGATTTATCCGTTATACCAGCAAATGGGCTGTCCAACTATTGTGTACCTCTGAAATATTTATTGGGATTGGCTGAAGATTACAAGAATATTCTGATAAATTCCAAACATGAACTTATATTGATCCGGAGCAGGACAGATGCTAATGCCATTATATCGCCCACAGATGAGGTGAAAATTGAAATTACGAAACTTCAATGCAGCATTCCGCATGTTACAGTATCCGATGATGAAAAGCTGCAACTATTTAAAATTATCGGGAGAGGTCGCCTGATACAAATACCGTTCCGCAGCTGGGACATATACATATGAGTACCCAGTACTACCGGAATCCACTCCTCAAACCTGGTCAGTTAAGACTTCCACTCAACTGGAGAAACCTCGATTTATCATCTTAGCATTACAAACGATTCGAAGGAACGATAAAACCAAAGATGCAAGCAAGTTTGATCACTGGCAACTTACCGATGTTACAGTTCATTTAAACTCAGAATCATGTCCCTATGATGATTTGAATTTGAAATTGGATTTGAATAGATACGCATTGCTGTATGACGTGTATATAAAGTTTACACAATCATACTAAGGTCATCAGTATCAGCCGTTCCTCACATGGGAGAAGTTCAAAATCGATGTTCCGATTGCTGTCATTAATTGCTCACATCAAAATGAGAAAATAAAAACTGGACCTGTTGACATAAGGCTAAAATTAAATTAGAAATTATCTGGAAATATACCGGCTAATACAACAGCATATTGCCTGCTTCTACACGATCGAATAGTGGAATACATTCCGCTGACAAGTGAAGTTGGAAAGTTAAATTAAGAAGATGGCTGTCATCGTAGACGTCCAAGGATTCAAAACAAAACTCAATGAATTTACCACTAAAGAACTGGCAATTTTAAACAATGAAAACCAGATGCAGCACTTTATATTTCAAACGTTCAGATACAAAGATTTGACTTCAGCAAAAAAGAGGCAAGTAAATGGCTTCAACACAATTTTCATGGACTCCGCTGGGATTATAGCTACATACCTTATCACAAGCTGTATACTATAGTTGAACCACTCCTTCGATACAAAACCATATATGTAAAGGTAGCTGAAAAAGTTCGTTGGATGTAGAAGATAGTTGGAGAGGGGAAATCATTATCAACGTCGAAGATGAATACAACTGTGGAAAACTAATAGAGATTAACAGAAATGCATCATCTTGCCAAGTTCCTATTGGACAATGTGCTATAAGAAATACTTTTGTAATAACAAATGTTATTGGAAATAAAAGCAAATCTTTATAAAACATCAGACTTTTCAATACACATACCCCAGAACCCTCACTGACATTTTCTAGAATCTGTTCATGGTGATGTCATTTTGCGAAATTCGAATGATGCTGATATCTACAACTTCTCTGCTAAGAAAACTTACTTAGGTGCAGGACTTGAAAACAGCAAAACCATGATGACGTCATGCCGATATCTAGAACTCTCCCGCTAATAAAAGAAAACAGCAAAAGCAAGGCAGGCTGGTAGTTCCGGCTAAGGCCGCTAGGGAACCTTACTCAAGAAATGGCGTTTGCGCCCGAATAAATGTCGCTAATATCTCGGAAGCCAAAGTCCGTAGAAGATTTCTGATGAGAATTTCTTTCCCCTCACCACCACACACCACCTAGAATCCAGCATGCTACTACGTGTGGGACAAAAGTGAAGCAAAAAACTTCACACATCCAAGAGAACCGTACCACACAACCAAGAAAGCTGTAGTACTGGAACATGCTGGTAGTACCGGCTAATGCCGCTAGGGCGCAGTCAAGACCAAATGACACATTCAGGAGCTTTCTGGTAGTACCGGTTAATACCGCTAGGGCGCAGTCAAGGCTCAATGATGCATCCAAGACATAAACCAGTACAGCCAGACCTACATTTTGTATAGACTCAAACTACCTAGCGACGGTCGCGCCATCTGTGGTGAAATGCTGGAAGCTAAAATGGTGAGCTGGTACCGGCATAGAGCAATTACTCATGCGAAAATGTAGTTCTTGGGCCATCTATGGTAATAAGGTCCCGCTGGCACACTTTGCGTGTCGGAATGGAGTAATTTATCCTATCACCTGTGCTCTGGTCCCGAGCAAAGCAGTTATGAAAAATTGCTCCAGCAAATCGCTCCGGAACTGAATGAAAAATTGATGTATATTTGGAAAATAGCGACTTACCATTTCACACTATGTCACCATACAGCTCGAGGCGTAAAAAAATAAAGAACTTTTAATTTAATTTAGCAATAATACTCTTAATTCTTTATTGTTTTATTAACTCTTTTGGCCACTTATTACACAGGTACTTTTTAACTTAAGCGTCTACTATATTGGACGGACTGAGTGCGGCGTTCTTTTGCTCGTGGAAAAACTAAAAAGCCAGGAAAACTGACGCTACTAATACAATTATTCAGATTGCTCGACAGCGAACGCAAAAGCGGCAGCGGCAGCAACGTTAAAAACAGACGAGTCTATCAGATTTCACTACAGCAGCACAAGGCAGCAACCAGAATCTTCTGCAATTTCTGTATGCATATGACAGCATATCCACGCTGCCTAAGAAGACAGCGGCAGTAAATTTAGAATTTGAGATGACTCGGCGGCACGACGTTTGTGATGCTTTCTCTCAATCAGCTGATCGTTCTCAACGAATGGAAACGATTTGCTGTCGCTGTCGCTGCCGCTGCCGCTGCCGCTGCCGTGCCAATCTAATTCAGGCTGTACATATTTTTTGTTCTTACTTTTTTACAGAGATGGCGCCACATCACGAAGGAATTAGAATTCGCTGCGCTGGGCGCTAATTTTAAATATTGCCCTCTGTCTTCGGTGGCGGTGTGTATGTATGTGTATATGTTTGTATATTGCAAGCTATTCGATGAAATTTAATCTTTTTTTACACCGCACCAATTGTTCTTGCTATTACCTTACTCCGCTCCGGCATCCTTTCCGATCCAGCTGAAGCTACTTCTGACCGGGATCACTGCAGAGCTGATGTATCTAATCCGACGTATATATTCCCTCCAATTACTGCTCAAATCAATTGCTTCGGCAATAACTCCTCTCCGGAATGGGCTCAGTTCTAGCTTGAGCTGCTGCGGAACTCTCCGGAGCAGCTGTAATCGCTTTGCTCCGACACCCTGACATTTAATCATTTTAATAGTGCCTATTTCAAAACGTTTATAACTAAATTCAGAATCAAAACTTATTATCTTCTTGAAAATGTTGCGGCAAAGCCAGAAGTTAAAAATTTAACTCAGATAATTTTAGTCTCTTGGAACTACATATTAATATGTATACAGAAACATTCCCTCTACAATAGCAGACGATGGGAGAACAGTATTACATGTATTTGTAAAACAAACTTTGAACCGTAGAAAATTTGTTGAGGTATTCAAAGGATAAACTAGTGTCGTCAAGGGTAACTGTCGCCCTTGTTAAATGTCTAATTTCTGAAAATATTAACATCAGTAAAATATTTACTAAGTACGCTAGATAAAATTATTTAAAAATTTATTTGTACCTTCTCCAAAGTCGAAAAGTTTGTTTGTTCAGGTGGTGGTTGTTCCAAATTAACATTTTGATGCAGGATGATGCAATAAATTTTCTAAAGTGAAAGACATTGTAAGTTCCACAAAATTTACTTCTGCTTTTAAGGCCATTTACGTCCTCAGATATACATTTAAACTCAAAAGTTTGCACTTTCCAGTACACAAAACAGTGTTGCCAGCATAACTCGGAAACAATGCAATGTGCGGCAAAGCTCTGTAAGATTTTTCTTTCTTAACTCGCTTGCAACTACCTAAGCTTAGCGTATGTAATCGTACTTTTACAACACGCCGTATAAGCTGGTGCCAAAGCGGATGTGAAGGCTAAATGAAATTAAGCAGGCAAGAACCAGCCGGAAAATTTCGTTAAGGTAAAATGAAAACAAAAATTAAACATGACCAAAAGTGAAATTGTGAAATAGGGGCCATTTAGGGGTTTAAAGTGTTTTTTTGCGATTTTTGAAGAAACGTGACCTCCTAGCGGAATTATTTAAATTTCAGAAATAAGTAGTTTCCCAAGTATTTATATTTTTCTAAAAAAATAAACCAAAACTTTCTACGGAAAGCTTTATTGGTGTTTTTTTCTATTTAAATATTCTATCCTGGTTTATTTTAATCGTTGATATGTCTAATTTAAAATGGTCTTTATTATTTTTCATTTTTTTTAATCCTGTTACTAAGGTATTTAATTGCAATGACAGAACTTACTTTAATGTAATATTAATAAAGTTGAATGCATTTATTCAAAGAAAAGGTGGCGCACACCATCCTGAAACGTAAGTTTTTCATGCCAGTACATGAAAGTCGTAAGCTGCAGTTAAGACTCGCTGAACTAATGTAAGTTTTTATTAACGTATATTTTACTATTTTTTCACTAAATAAATAGTATAACGATGAGTAATCTGTTTTGGATATATTTGAATAAAATATTTTTAATACATAATTATTAAGTAGAATAATTAATTTATTGATATTTTTTACAAAACTAAAATATTCATAAGAAATTATATGAAATGTGCATTGTTCTTGTTCTTCTTTTTTTTATTAACGTATATTTTACTATTTTTTTCACTAAATAAATAGTATAACGATGAGTAATCTGTTTTGGATATATTTGAATAAAATATTTTTAATACATAATTATTAAGTAGAATAATTAATTTATTGATATTTTTTACAAAACTAAAATATTCATAAGAAATTATATGAAATGTGCATTGTTCTTGTTCTTCTTTATCAATGAAACTTTCAAATTCCGAAGGATTTCCGAGATTATCAACCTCTTTGAGTTTACGACTTTTAGTATGGTGCGCTGCATTGACGTGAACAATTTAAGTTTAAGGATGGTTTCCGCCACTTTTTCTTGATTAGATTCATTCAACTTTATACATTCCGTCATTGAAATTTAGTACAAATAATTTAAAATAAAACTAAAAATTTTGTAACGAAGTCACAAATTTGAAACCGAATTAAATTATTTTTGCCGCCACTGGGTTATTTAATTAAAACTTGAATTTAAGGTCAAGTAACCACGCCACTGGGGCACACCAACAAGCTGCCATAGTCACAGGCTGCATGATCACCACGCCAGCGCATGTACTAGTCAAGTACAAGAAAACCTGTTCAAAAGAGCATGCAAGCTCTCTTATACTTACGCCAGTAGAAGCATCAGGCACTCAGCCACTGAGAAGCTCTGACCCCCGGCTATATAAAGCACGCCATTCGCCCACAGAAATCGGTCTGGTCAGCGAGCTCGACGAGTTAGGTGATCAGAAAATTTTACTTGGTTACTAGTGAAACGTGAAATTCCCGCACTAGTGAAAACCTAGCACGCCGTGTAAGTAATGCCCGTGCATTTTCTTAAATATTCCCCTGATACGTCGTGTGATTATTCCCCGTACCATCCGTCCTCATCCGTTGTGTTAAGGTTTATTATCATATGGTAAGCCATGTGAAGTTTCCCTTACCACTACTTAGGTTTTAGTATAGGTTAAATAGATCTAGGGTGTATATTGAATTTGTGAGAACTAGGCTCTTTAGTGTTAAGTCCAGAATTATTCTCATAGTGGTAAGCCGTGCGAAGTTCCCCTTACCTAAACATAGTCTCTAGTATAGGCGATAAATAGAATTAGATTAAGTTAGCTGTGTAACTGGTAGGCTATTTTGTTAAATAAAGAATTATTTTTATTTGTATTGTAACTGAAGGAGTTTAATTTTTAAGAAACCCTGGTCCAACGAGCTATCCGCAGCCATCCCGCCGAAACTCCGTTACAAATTCGGCGCCCGAGCAGGGACCTGCGAGATAGCCCGGATTGTCACACAGACAGTTTTTCCAGTGTAAGCACTCTCTGTGCAGACTAACTATCTTAACTAGAGGTAGATTAGAATAGGATAGCTCTATGTAGAGTGACCTGCAGCCCCGACTTGTCACATAGACAGTTTTTCGAGTGTAAGCACTCCCTGTGTAGACTAACTATCTAACTAGAGGTAGATTAGAGTAGGATATTTCTATTTAGAGTAACCTGCGGGATACGACGGGCGGCGGGGCAGACTTGTCACACAGACAGTCTTCGAGTGTTAGCACTCACCGTGTAGACTCGTTAGATTTGTTAGTATTAGAATAGTTTAGGATAGCTATGTTGAAAGTGAAATTTGTTTCACCCGTGAATTATTGTATGACGTTCACTAAGTGGGGTTAATAAGGGTAGTAAGTGAGAAAAAATAGTATAGTTAGATTGAAAGTGAAGCACACCCGGGAATCATTGTGTGACGTTCACCGAGTAGACTATATAAGACTGTTAAGAATAGAATAGGATAGGATATGCCTGTCTCAGATATAACCGCAGCGACAGTATATTTACTGCGCAAAGAGGAACTTATTCAAGAGCTAGAAGCTCGTGACTTGGATATCCAAGTTACCATAGATGAGCTGAGGAAGCTCCTCAGCGACTTTATTAAAGAGAAACGGACATTTCAGCCCTCCGAAGAGCTGAATATAATGCCTTCTCATTCTGTGACAGGGACAGCAAATGCAGAAACCCAAACTAAGACCATGTCAAAAGAGTCCCGTACGCATTTCAGGACTCAAACTGACTCCGAGATGAGCACTCAGCGTCATGCTGACCTGATGAAACACACGCTGACTGATAAAGAAGTCCGTAAGTGGGCAGTGAAATTTGACCAAGGTCAAAACCCCCTCGTCTTCCTCGAACGAATTGAGGAATTGGCCGAATGCTACGAGATAACGTTAAACCGACTCTTCAAAACGCTCCCAGAGTTACTAACTAAGAATGGCTTAGCTTGGTATAGAAGCAACCGAGAGAGATGGTCACGATGGACAGAATTCATCAAAGAATTTAAAGCATTCTTCCTCCCGCCCCGTTTTCATGACCGATTAGCCGAGAATGTCCGTAGCCGTGTACAAAAACCTGGAGAATAGGCGAAAGATTTCATTATTGCCATACAATCGCTAATGCGATGGCAGACTGATCTATCGTCAAACCAGAAGTTAGAGAGAATCTACGAAAATCTACGGCCAGAGTACGAGTTGTACATCCGCCGAAAAGATTTTTCTCATTTTATTAGCCCCTATTATATTTAATTTTTTTTTTTAACTTGTTTCATAATTTAGAAAAATTGTTTCTGTATATTTCTTTCTTCTGTTACCCTTGAAAACTCGATCTCTAGCACCTTTAAATCTAATGTACGAAAAAAGATTATTAATTCTTGTGTACAGTATTCCTAAATAAATATTTCTATTTCTATTTTTTGCTTTTGCCTCGGGAAGTGTTACTTCTGTTTTCGGATGTGAATGGAATGTTTTTAGGGGGCATCCGTGAATGACAGTCCTGGCTGTGTTCTATTTTATCTTTTTGGCTGGAGGTAGATGGAGCACTTTTGAAGGTGTCAGTAAATGATCGGCTCGACATTATCCTGCTCTGGCTTTCTAGAACCGGGGCGAAGTTTCTATTTATGGCATACCACTTCTTCCTGGCCTCTTACCTCGCTAGGTGATTATCGACTTGAATTCTTACTATCTCCTTCTCCCTAAGGAAAGCGGGACAGTCTCTGGAAAATGTAGTGTATTGCCCTGCAGTCTTGCAGCCGCCACAATATATTTGGTTCCAATTTGCATGACCTATCTCGTCCTTTGTTTAGGGCCGCTGCAGAGCTCGCACGCTGGCGCCTCCTTACAAGAGGAGGTTCCTATCAAAGCTTCTTTTATCTTTTTATTACTTTCCAACGACGTGAAAAATCGTACGTGGGAATATACAAAAAGTTTAAACACAGTGCATATGCATGAAATCTGATATGCACTTGTATCTTGTAAGAATAATATTTTAGGCGAAGACTATAATTGTGTGTCTGTATGTACATACGATTAATTTTTATGAATTTAGCGGAAAAGCTGTATGTAGGTATGTACATGGTAGTGCATGCAGGTGAGTATACATGCCGTGTGAACGGAATATACGACTGATTACAAAATGCAATTTATGCTAAAGTGCATTTTGTTGCAGTACGTAAATGCATCTTTTAATGCAAATAAAATTTAAATTAAATTGAAAGATATTTTTGATTTCAGGGTTAAATCTGTGTCGCATCGATATATTGCATAGGGCTATATAGCGATGCGTTTATTTTTCGGTTGTGATTCGGGTTAGTAGGCACCTGGGTGACAACATTAGCCTCTCTTGCTAGTTCCCTGAGAATGGATGCCTCCATTTCCAGGGCGGCATAATAGTTTTGCGGTCCTCTGGCCGTGCCCATGTTTTCGCGCTGTCTAGGGCTTTTGGTTATCGCTACGTCAATAAGAGTAACGTACGCTAGGATTCTGTTATAGTTGAGTAACTCCACCTGAGTGTAAAAGTTGCTTGCAGAGTGCTGATTGTTGAAAAGGCCAAAATGTTCTTAAAGATGAAAGTTTTGATTTCAGCTATACAAATGTTGAGAATGTGTGGTCACTGTGTGATCAAGTATGATTTTCTTTGGTTTGTGATCTTGCTTATAGGTCACTGAGTTTTATGTAGTACCAAATTTACCCGTTGACGCTTTGGGTGTGCGCCTTTGCTACTAGAATATATTTCGGAGTAGTGCCTGTGGTGCCAGCTATATGTGGGGGTAAACCCTAACTCCGCTCTCCCAATTCGGAATACGCTCAAAACGAGCACGTGTTGTGGTTATGTGTCACCGCGATTCCACCTGTTGCACGAACACTTGGTTATATATTTTAACCTGATTGTGTTAATGTATCTGGACTATTTACCACTTTCTTTTTTACAATTTTAAAGAAGCTCACTACTATGCGATCTGTTCTGGGCAGAAGCTCTTGACAGAATGGAAAATTTATAATTCCATAGGTATTTTAAAATTCTAATCGCGGCGCTTGCAGCCCAATCTCTCAATCTTAGAGGCTTGGTTGAGTTATGCGCAGATAAAATCGCTGTATCAGGTTATATTACTGACAGTTCGATCTTTTATTTCATTTGAGACCACTTTTGTAAGTCAGTACGGGCACATCTTGACTATCTCCAACAAGCTGCTGATAGCGCCCAGTAGCAAAAAACCGAAGGGCACATAGAACCTAGCAAGAGTCAAAGCAAACGTTATAAATTATTCAAAGCTTCAATAGTTAGTACTTTTCTTGAATGTCTATTGCTGATGAACGTGATGCACCAACAATATATGGATTCAACTTATTAATAAGATCATCAACCATCAATCGACTAAGGAAGGATAGTCGAAAAAGCTTCCTAAATTTACGGTCGGGGAGTTCAAAGCAATTAGTAGGCTGACAAATTCGGCATAATTCATTTTCCAGAGATTCTTCAACAATTTCAGACGCAAACAATAATGACAATTCACTGAAGCTAGCCATTTTTTAGAAATTATATTTTAAAACATAAAACAGTTGACAATATTTACTTTGTAAATTGACAGATTTAATCTTGCCACACTCGTTATGTTGAAAAACTTTTTCACCACTTCCATTTTATAACGATGAAGTTCAAGAATACGAACGAGGTATTCGATTCATTATCGACCATTCGTTATATAACGAATTCGTAAAAACCATTCGTAATTCAAGAATAGGCCACCAGAAACTATATAGATATTTATTTACAGTGTGACATTTATCAACCAAGTGCATTAAGCTCGAAATGTATATTAAATTATTACTGAAATTGAAAAGTACATATTGCTTAACATCCCATATTAATGTACAGGGTTTTGAAACAGCCCTAGATCGATCTTATTCCGATAAGAATTCTCAGGATACACTCTTTACTTTGCAGCTCCCTCAAAATTGTTAAGAAGTATAACCTTCCTCTTCTATTCATCAGGGCGGGGCACCCGCAAAGTACGTGTTGGACGAATTCGATTTCTTCCGAACCTTTACAGCTCCTGCAGAAAATGTTCGCCACTACTATAGCATGGTTTACTAGCATGGTGTACTAGGATGGTCCTCTACGGTCTTATAACCACTAATGACCTTTACTAGATTCCTGGTATCAGTTCTACACCATTAAGGAATTATTTTGTCCTCTTCCTGTTATATGGAGGTCATAAATAAATCGCAATACGACAGGTTTTCTGTAGACCCACCGAAGGCTTGTCTTTGGATACACGCCCCTGATGATCTCCGTTTTTAAAGCTCCGATCGGGATGCTTACAGAAATTGTTGCTTTGAAGCTATCCATTTCAAGCCTTTTCTTAGCCAGCTCATATGTATTATCATTGCCTTGGATATACCTATGGCCAACTGACCAGCATAGGGTCACCTTGTATCCTGCATTTAATTCCTCATGCCTGGGCAACGTAACCTGACTAGTTCTAGTCTTGCAGAGAAAACCTTGGTTAGTACAATATGTTTATTGGAAGTGCGGGTTATTAACGTTCAAATGTATATCAGATGTTTTGTTGTGCGTACGCTACAATTTAGTTTTTTTTGTATATATATTTGAAAGCAGTAGCTGTCTTGTATATTGGGAGCTTAGTTCAGGGACTTTAAAATAAAAGTTCTAGTGGGGGAAAGATATGTAGATACGACCACAAATCTGGATAACAATTGAAGTTCGATGATAGAGGCGATAGGTGATTAGAGATAGCCACACCGATGATACCTCTCTGATCGCTGGGTCGAAAAGAGAGATATTTTTTCGGCACATCAATCATTTTGTAAATTCATTGACATTTTTTATCAGTAAATTTCAGTCTAATATAGACACAAATTTCCAGCTTACTGTAACAATTGCAATTCAACAAAAATATCTAATATTAAGGATAAATGCCAGTACCAAATAAATTCAAAATGGGCTAGATAAAAACTCCATATTATGGAATGATTATTAGTGTATTAGACTGGTATAAAAACCTTTTTGAAACAGAAAAGCAGCCGGAAAATTTGGTGAAGGTTATAATTTAGAGAAAACATAAAACATAAACATCAGATAAAGGGAAATTGGAGGTGGGGGGGGGGGGGGGAGCTTTAGGGGTTGAAAGTGTTTTTTTACGATTTTCGACGAATCGTGTTACTTCTCTCTGCAAGAAAGTGCATTTTTCGACTTTAATTATTAAACCAAATTCCATCAAACGTTTAAGAACTGATTCCAGGTGATTGAGATGTTCAACTTTGGATTTAGAAGCTATTAAGATGTCATCTACATAGATATGTAAAACAAAAACAAAATTCTCGGAGGATGCTATGACGGAACCTTTGAAAGGTTTGTGCCACATTACAGAGTCCAAACGTCATTCGAGTGAACTCAAAGAGCCCAAATGGTGTGCATATAGCTGGTTTAGGAATGTCTTTGGGTTCAATAGGGATTTGGTGGTATGCTTTTTTAAGATCCAGCGTCGAAAAGAAGTTACAATCTTGTAAACGATAGGTGAAGTCATGTATTAGCGGGATTGGGTAGCGATATATGGTACGAGAATTTAGGGATCTATAATCACCGCATGGCCTCCATTCTCCGCTTTTCTCTTTACTAAGTGCAATGGGGAAGACCAGCTACTGTCTGATGGTCTGCAAATGCCCTAAGCCAAAAGAAAATCGAATTCTTTCCTCGCTACTGCAAGCCTATCCGGTGCAAGCCGTCGCACCTTCGAGACGACTGGTGGACCTTCGGTGAGAATGTGATGTGTGGTTGTATGTTTCACTAGATTAATAAAATTTGTTTCCAATGTAATAGCCCGGTATTTATGTAACAAATTTCGAATTTCGGGATTGATTGATTGGTCAAAAAGTACCGAAAGAGACGGAAAGCGGGTTGCGACTTTTTCACCACGGGAACCTAAAGATGTGAGCGGATCAATGATCATTTTTCTTTTAATGTCCACCAACAACCCATAATGACTAAGGAAGTCTGCGCCCAAAATTGGTCTGGAAATGTCTGCTATAATGAAATACCAGGGGAGAGAACGCTTTAATCCCAAGTTTAAAGTTAACATTTTTCGGCCAAACGTGTCAATCGTCGAGGAGTTTGCTGCAGCCAACCGTAAATTTGACTTAAATTGACGATCAGCTGAGGACGCCAGAAGTACTAACACACCTGCCCCGGTGCCAATTAAAAAAAAAATATCTGAGTATTTGTCATAAATATATAGACGACTATTTATAAAGCCACTTCCGCACGCCGTCAATGGCAGAGGGCACTTTAGTTTGTCGAAAACTCTGAAATTGAGGGATACAATTCTTAGGTCGTTCCCAAAATTTTGTATGCTACCAACAATATTTGTCTGTGACCCTAGCGGCGGTCTATGTGTAAAGCCATATCTAGGGGAGCAATTTGTTGACACTTCTTGGCGATCACTTAGAGATTCTTGGATTAATCTCTTTAAGTTTCTTACTCTGTTAGTTAGTTTCTCGAAAACTTTTGAATCCTCCGTGGAAGGATTAATAGCGTACACCTCTGAACGCGCATTGACTTCTGCTATTTTGTCGGCGCAGTTTGCTAGTTCATCTAGCTTCCCTGGATTACAAGGCAAAATAGCCTGCATCTGTGACGGAATCGGTGTAACCACAGAGATTTCAAGACTTTATCCCCCAGCTTCAAACCATCTAGGGCACGCATCTCCCGCAGTAATTGAGATGGCCTCCCATCACCCAAGGGCAGCTCAGTTAATAACTGCTTGATTTTCTCCTTGCTCCTCGCTACTTGACAACCGAGAAGTCAACACTTCGTTCACCCTAGAATATTCCTCCCCTTCAATAGGTGAGGACACCAAGTCATCGGCCAACCTTATGACGTTCCCATCGAGAGCGCTGACGGCATGGTAAAACATTGTTTTTTTCTGGTTTATCCTTTTGATTTTGGCAACCAGGAATTGTTGCACCATATGGTGGTTTCTGTTGTCGATTGTATTGCGTTTGATTGTTGGTACTAGAAAGTGCAATTGCAATTGCAAGTGCATTGTCATTGAGCTACCAAATTCGCTGTTGTTTATAATGGAGGCCCAAAATCATAACCGGTCTGAGAAGCCTGTTTCTCCTAACTCAAAATAGAACCATCTTATCCAGGATGAGCTTAATATCCTGCTTGTAAAGGCGCCGGCCCTGACAAACCTCAAAATTTTTGGCTGAATCCTATGTTGTACTTTCAGACGTTGGTCCAACTCTCCTCTTTCTGTCTCGCTTAAATAGGCGGCGTCAATATCAACTTGGTACTAGTACCCAAAGCCGATGTAGAACTTCAAGATGTGGATTCTGTTCTTCGAGTTGATCCGGGATACTAGTCGGTGCTCTTGCTCCAAGCCGTGTTTCTCTCGGGGTCACCAGTGTGGGGTCAGGGAATGGATACCTGGGTCCCACTTGCTCTTCAAATGCTTGTCTTTTCAAGCCTACATAGAATGACTCTTTTTTTTTTAACAAAACACTCTTGAGAACATTAAAATTTATTTAAGGTAGAAATATTGTAAACATTAAAACCACTAGAAGTTATTTTTCTATTTTTTTAAGTCTGTCGTTGCTTTTGTTTTCTTTTGACTGATTAAACAATCCTCAGCCTACTTCCGAGTACAATTTGCAAATCACCAGGTTCCTTCGCTGATTTTCGAATCAAATCCTATAAATGCTATGAGATCCTGCCAGACAACAAACGTTTCACATTTACCGCCACAGCTTCGTCTCGCCACCACTCTTCTCTCTCCTTGGAATCTCTGAGCTCATAGTTGGCATGAGGGTGTTCTTCGGGTGCGTCTTCTTCATTTTGGTTGCGAGCTGTTTCAGCTTACTAACCGACGGGTTTCCTTGTTAGTCTCGGTGGTGATACGCTTTCAGGTCTTTAACGTGTACTTTTCTGGTCATACGATCTCGCTCGTCGGTGAGTTCAACAATTTCTGGGGAGATAATTTTTGTAACGGTAAAAGGGCCTTCATATTTGGCTCCTAGCTTAGCGGAGTAGTGTTTTATGGCAGAAGAGAGTCGTTGCTCCTTCCATAACACAGAGTCTCCAAGACACAAGAGAGACATAGAGACAAGTTGTTTATCTTCTGACGGTAATCCTTTAAGGTTGTATATGGCTAGACTACTGCTCTCGGCACTGTAACTGAGGTTCTTATGATTTGGGTGAAATTCTTTTCCCAGGTGTTGTAGTTTAATGTCGTATTTCTGTAGTAGATCTATGCCCAGAATAACGACTTCATGTAGACCGGGCATGTAGCAGAACAAATGTGGCGTGACGTGTTCTTTCAATCGGATGTTCAGTTCATAGCCGGCAGTGTTCGGCACTTCAGAACCATTGGCAACGGAGGTTTTAAAGTTGCATGTATGGCTGGGGATTTTGAAACTTTCTATCATGCTCCTCAGTTCATCGAATATAAAAGATTTCCCTGAGCCGGTGTCTATTATACCAAAGAGAGTTTTGCCTAAAATCTCGAATTTAAGAAAGTATCGTGATTCGCTACTGTTGCTAATAGCTTTTGAACTGGTGTTGGCGGTCTCTGGTACCTTTGCTAGGGTGTCCGTTTCCCCGCTGTTACTGGCACCCCTGCGGCGTTTCCCGACCTTCTTCCTGACCTCTTTTGGACACGTATAGCCTCGAGACATAATATTTTCTCGGCCGCAACGTGAGCAGAATAATCGGCGGGAATTGCGACATTCTCGGCAGTGGTGTCCTCTCCCGCCACAGCGCCAGCAACACTCTTCTCGAGAGTATGATTGCCTAATTGATAAGACGCGAGGGTCTGGCATTGTACGGCCAGTGGTTTGTTTCTGGGCTTTCTGCTCCTCTAGTTTGATCTGTTCGTAATCTTCGGTGAGCTGACAGAGTTACTATAAGAACTTAGTTTCCTTTCAGAGCTAAATTTAAAAATTTACCGTAAATTCTGCTGTGGAGATCATGAGTATAATGCATAATAGCAAAGGAGTAATAAATATTATACTACAAGTATTTTCATGTGCCGCCTAAATACTCCGACAGTGCCTGCAGTTTGGACATTCAAGGGAAGGTTATTCTATAGACGGGTAATTTGGACAAGATAAGAACCCTCCATGTAAGATTTATAGAAACGTGGAAGCAATATATTCCTATTACGTCGTGATAGTGTGAACTGGAAAAATTCTCGTAAGTATCTAGGTCGATCACAATTAATTAGATTATATTAGAAAACTAGAGCACGTCGACGCAAGTATGGAAACAGTGGACAGCCAAGAACTCGAGATCTAAATGGCGAGATATGGTCAAACCTGCGAAGTCCATAAACAAAGCGGATGCAGTCGTTGAAAGCTACTTCCATCTTACGAGCACAGCAACTATCCAGTTTAGGAAAAATAACACTGCCATAAGTGAAATGAGGTACAATTAAAGTTTTAATCTGAGGCGATTTTCAGTTGAGAGGATATCCGCTAATAGCCAGAGACTACGCAGCCCTGCATAAACTTTTCTGATAATGCTGTTAACGTAATCGCAACACTTCATTTCGCTATTTAAAATAACACCAAGAGTAGTGACTTTATTCAGCATAGGCAGCGAAACGTTGTTTAAAATTACAGGTGGTATATCAGAAGAATTCAATTTTTGATTGTAGAAATAAATACAGTGAGACTTGATAGGATTTAAAACCAACTAATTATTCCTCGACCAGACATTGATTCTGTTGAGATCACAGTTCATTCGATGAATGCAGTCTTCTAAGAGCCCAATAGGTCTATTGGTATATAACTGGACATCGTCCGCATATAAATGGATACTCACATCCTGGACAATGTCACGCAAGTCATTTATAAACAGACTGAAGAGCAAAGGACCCAATATAGAACCTTGAGGGACCCCACTTATTAATGGTAGTGCAGTAGACAATACTTCGTTGGCTTTGACTCGTTGTTTACGATCGGTCAGAAAGTTGTTAATTAAAGTAACGGCTGAATTGCTAAAATTGAATGAGCTAGCCAGTTTATCGAGGAGGATACGATGATTCACGGTATCAAAAGCATTAGAGAAATCTAGAAGTACTAGGACCATAAAACGGTCTCGGTCTAGAGCGCTTCTTATGTCAGAAGTTACTTTCAACACAGCTGTCTCACAGCTGTAAAATCGCCGGAATCCCGATTGCCAACGCGTCAGAAAATCACCCCGGTCGAGATATTCAAATATCTGTTTATACATAAGCTTTTCAAATACTTTGGATATAAAGCACAAAATACTGATTGGGCGAAAATCCGCTGCAGATTCCGGAGAGATTTTTTTGGAATGGGCGTGACGGTTGCAAACTTCCAAGCACTGGGAAAAGACGATGACGTCAAACGCGAATTCATTATATGTAGCATATACTTTCCGATAAATGGTAACAAAAGCTTAATGAACCGTGGTGGTAAGTTATCAGGTCCAGTAGCTTCAGATTTGGTTGAGGATATAGCAGCGAGAAGTTCACTATAATCGACTCCTCTAAAAGAAAAGGTATTGCCATTATTATTGGACAGATACAAAGATCTTGTTGAATTACCTATGCTTGGAGTGGAATTACTTAGCTCAGTGGGCGCAGTATTGAATGATGTAAAGAATATGTTTAGTTCTTCAGGGTCGAGGTCAATTTTAGAATTATAATTACTGCCTTTGCGGCCCAGCTTGTCTTAAATTTCGCCACAGCGTCTTTGAACTAAGATTTAGGTTAAATTTGGAGCTGAAATATTGGCACTTTGCTCGTCGAGCTTTCGCGGTCGCCCTATTTCGAGCAGCTGTGTATAGAGATCGCGCTTCATCAGTCCGCAGCCGCCTATAGTGATGATACAAATATTCATGTTCGGCAATGAGAGATCGAACTCTTGGCGAGAACCAGGGACAACCATCAATGGGTATATATTTTCTTTTTATTGGGACACATTTTTCAAAGAGGTAGTTAATGAGGGATAAGAAAATGTCTACTTCACCGTCAACTGATTCGCAGCAAAAGATTTCATTCCACGGCAGATGCAAGCATTCTTCAAACGAACGATCAAATAAACGATGTTCATCAATATTTTTGTAGTTACGATATGTATACCTAATAATAGAGGGTGCGTGAACAGGAAAGTCATAACTTAAGAAGAGAATATCATAATCCAGGGTGCTGGGAGGATTAATTTGGTTGTGTGAAATTACTTTATTCGAATCTGTAACCATGAGTAGGTCAAGTAATGAAGGATTCGCTGCATTAAAGTACGTACGAAAAGAATTAATCACATTTAGATTAAGGCATTGAACGAAATATAAAAACCGATCTGATAAATTGTCTTAAAGGCATAGGGTGACATTTAGATCTCCTCCTACAATAACATTAGCATAGATTTGGGACATACGTGACATGGAGTACTCAAACTCCCGAGCATTAACATCATCGAAAACCATTGGGGGGGGGGGGGGGCAGTTAACTGCGCACACTAAGCATTTTTCGTTCCCAGATCCAAACTCTACACTGATAAATTCAAGAGAGAAAAAAAGAGAGAAAAAAAAGAGACGGAAAGCGGGTTGCGACTTTTTCACCACGGGAACCTAAAGATGTGAGCGGATCAATGATCATTTTTCTTTTAATGTCCACCAACAACCCATAATGACTAAGGAAGTCTGCGCCCAAAATTGGTCTGGAAATGTCTGCTATAATGAAATACCAGGGGAGAGAACGCTTTAATCCCAAGTTTAAAGTTAACATTTTTCGGCCAAACGTGTCAATCGTCGAGGAGTTTGCTGCAGCCAACCGTAAATTTGACTTAAATTGACGATCAGCTGAGGACGCCAGAAGTACTAACACACCTGCCCCGGTGCCAATTAAAAAAAAAATATCTGAGTATTTGTCATAAATATATAGACGACTATTTATAAAGCCACTTCCGCACGCCGTCAATGGCAGAGGGCACTTTAGTTTGTCGAAAACTCTGAAATTGAGGGATACAATTCTTAGGTCGTTCCCAAAATTTTGTATGCTACCAACAATATTTGTCTGTGACCCTAGCGGCGGTCTATGTGTAAAGCCATATCTAGGGGAGCAATTTGTTGACACTTCTTGGCGATCACTTAGAGATTCTTGGATTAATCTCTTTAAGTTTCTTACTCTGTTAGTTAGTTTCTCGAAAACTTTTGAATCCTCCGTGGAAGGATTAATAGCGTACACCTCTGAACGCGCATTGACTTCTGCTATTTTGTCGGCGCAGTTTGCTAGTTCATCTAGCTTCCCTGGATTACAAGGCAAAATAGCCTGCATCTGTGACGGAATCGGTGTAACCACAGAGATTTCAAGACTTTATCCCCCAGCTTCAAACCATCTAGGGCACGCATCTCCCGCAGTAATTGAGATGGCCTCCCATCACCCAAGGGCAGCTCAGTTAATAACTGCTTGATTTTCTCCTTGCTCCTCGCTACTTGACAACCGAGAAGTCAACACTTCGTTCACCCTAGAATATTCCTCCCCTTCAATAGGTGAGGACACCAAGTCATCGGCCAACCTTATGACGTTCCCATCGAGAGCGCTGACGGCATGGTAAAACATTGTTTTTTTCTGGTTTATCCTTTTGATTTTGGCAACCAGGAATTGTTGCACCATATGGTGGTTTCTGTTGTCGATTGTATTGCGTTTGATTGTTGGTACTAGAAAGTGCAATTGCAATTGCAAGTGCATTGTCATTGAGCTACCAAATTCGCTGTTGTTTATAATGGAGGCCCAAAATCATAACCGGTCTGAGAAGCCTGTTTCTCCTAACTCAAAATAGAACCATCTTATCCAGGATGAGCTTAATATCCTGCTTGTAAAGGCGCCGGCCCTGACAAACCTCAAAATTTTTGGCTGAATCCTATGTTGTACTTTCAGACGTTGGTCCAACTCTCCTCTTTCTGTCTCGCTTAAATAGGCGGCGTCAATATCAACTTGGTACTAGTACCCAAAGCCGATGTAGAACTTCAAGATGTGGATTCTGTTCTTCGAGTTGATCCGGGATACTAGTCGGTGCTCTTGCTCCAAGCCGTGTTTCTCTCGGGGTCACCAGTGTGGGGTCAGGGAATGGATACCTGGGTCCCACTTGCTCTTCAAATGCTTGTCTTTTCAAGCCTACATAGAATGACTCTTTTTTTTTTAACAAAACACTCTTGAGAACATTAAAATTTATTTAAGGTAGAAATATTGTAAACATTAAAACCACTAGAAGTTATTTTTCTATTTTTTTAAGTCTGTCGTTGCTTTTGTTTTCTTTTGACTGATTAAACAATCCTCAGCCTACTTCCGAGTACAATTTGCAAATCACCAGGTTCCTTCGCTGATTTTCGAATCAAATCCTATAAATGCTATGAGATCCTGCCAGACAACAAACGTTTCACATTTACCGCCACAGCTTCGTCTCGCCACCACTCTTCTCTCTCCTTGGAATCTCTGAGCTCATAGTTGGCATGAGGGTGTTCTTCGGGTGCGTCTTCTTCATTTTGGTTGCGAGCTGTTTCAGCTTACTAACCGACGGGTTTCCTTGTTAGTCTCGGTGGTGATACGCTTTCAGGTCTTTAACGTGTACTTTTCTGGTCATACGATCTCGCTCGTCGGTGAGTTCAACAATTTCTGGGGAGATAATTTTTGTAACGGTAAAAGGGCCTTCATATTTGGCTCCTAGCTTAGCGGAGTAGTGTTTTATGGCAGAAGAGAGTCGTTGCTCCTTCCATAACACAGAGTCTCCAAGACACAAGAGAGACATAGAGACAAGTTGTTTATCTTCTGACGGTAATCCTTTAAGGTTGTATATGGCTAGACTACTGCTCTCGGCACTGTAACTGAGGTTCTTATGATTTGGGTGAATTTCTTTTCCCAGGTGTTGTAGTTTAATGTCGTATTTCTGTAGTAGATCTATGCCCAGAATAACGACTTCATGTAGACCGGGCATGTAGCAGAACAAATGTGGCGTGACGTGTTCTTTCAATCGGATGTTCAGTTCATAGCCGGCAGTGTTCGGCACTTCAGAACCATTGGCAACGGAGGTTTTAAAGTTGCATGTATGGCTGGGGATTTTGAAACTTTCTATCATGCTCCTCAGTTCATCGAATATAAAAGATTTCCCTGAGCCGGTGTCTATTATACCAAAGAGAGTTTTGCCTAAAATCTCGAATTTAAGAAAGTATCGTGATTCGCTACTGTTGCTAATAGCTTTTGAACTGGTGTTGGCGGTCTCTGGTACCTTTGCTAGGGTGTCCGTTTCCCCGCTGTTACTGGCACCCCTGCGGCGTTTCCCGACCTTCTTCCTGACCTCTTTTGGACACGTATAGCCTCGAGACATAATATTTTCTCGGCCGCAACGTGAGCAGAATAATCGGCGGGAATTGCGACATTCTCGGCAGTGGTGTCCTCTCCCGCCACAGCGCCAGCAACACTCTTCTCGAGAGTATGATTGCCTAATTGATAAGACGCGAGGGTCTGGCATTGTACGGCCAGTGGTTTGTTTCTGGGCTTTCTGCTCCTCTAGTTTGATCTGTTCGTAATCTTCGGTGAGCTGACAGAGTTACTATAAGAACTTAGTTTCCTTTCAGAGCTAAATTTAAAAATTTACCGTAAATTCTGCTGTGGAGATCATGAGTATAATGCATAATAGCAAAGGAGTAATAAATATTATACTACAAGTATTTTCATGTGCCGCCTAAATACTCCGACAGTGCCTGCAGTTTGGACATTCAAGGGAAGGTTATTCTATAGACGGGTAATTTGGACAAGATAAGAACCCTCCATGTAAGATTTATAGAAACGTGGAAGCAATATATTCCTATTACGTCGTGATAGTGTGAACTGGAAAAATTCTCGTAAGTATCTAGGTCGATCACAATTAATTAGATTATATTAGAAAACTAGAGCACGTCGACGCAAGTATGGAAACAGTGGACAGCCAAGAACTCGAGATCTAAATGGCGAGATATGGTCAAACCTGCGAAGTCCATAAACAAAGCGGATGCAGTCGTTGAAAGCTACTTCCATCTTACGAGCACAGCAACTATCCAGTTTAGGAAAAATAACACTGCCATAAGTGAAATGAGGTACAATTAAAGTTTTAATCTGAGGCGATTTTCAGTTGAGAGGATATCCGCTAATAGCCAGAGACTACGCAGCCCTGCATAAACTTTTCTGATAATGCTGTTAACGTAATCGCAACACTTCATTTCGCTATTTAAAATAACACCAAGAGTAGTGACTTTATTCAGCATAGGCAGCGAAACGTTGTTTAAAATTACAGGTGGTATATCAGAAGAATTCAATTTTTGATTGTAGAAATAAATACAGTGAGACTTGATAGGATTTAAAACCAACTAATTATTCCTCGACCAGACATTGATTCTGTTGAGATCACAGTTCATTCGATGAATGCAGTCTTCTAAGAGCCCAATAGGTCTATTGGTATATAACTGGACATCGTCCGCATATAAATGGATACTCACATCCTGGACAATGTCACGCAAGTCATTTATAAACAGACTGAAGAGCAAAGGACCCAATATAGAACCTTGAGGGACCCCACTTATTAATGGTAGTGCAGTAGACAATACTTCGTTGGCTTTGACTCGTTGTTTACGATCGGTCAGAAAGTTGTTAATTAAAGTAACGGCTGAATTGCTAAAATTGAATGAGCTAGCCAGTTTATCGAGGAGGATACGATGATTCACGGTATCAAAAGCATTAGAGAAATCTAGAAGTACTAGGACCATAAAACGGTCTCGGTCTAGAGCGCTTCTTATGTCAGAAGTTACTTTCAACACAGCTGTCTCACAGCTGTAAAATCGCCGGAATCCCGATTGCCAACGCGTCAGAAAATCACCCCGGTCGAGATATTCAAATATCTGTTTATACATAAGCTTTTCAAATACTTTGGATATAAAGCACAAAATACTGATTGGGCGAAAATCCGCTGCAGATTCCGGAGAGATTTTTTTGGAATGGGCGTGACGGTTGCAAACTTCCAAGCACTGGGAAAAGACGATGACGTCAAACGCGAATTCATTATATGTAGCATATACTTTCCGATAAATGGTAACAAAAGCTTAATGAACCGTGGTGGTAAGTTATCAGGTCCAGTAGCTTCAGATTTGGTTGAGGATATAGCAGCGAGAAGTTCACTATAATCGACTCCTCTAAAAGAAAAGGTATTGCCATTATTATTGGACAGATACAAAGATCTTGTTGAATTACCTATGCTTGGAGTGGAATTACTTAGCTCAGTGGGCGCAGTATTGAATGATGTAAAGAATATGTTTAGTTCTTCAGGGTCGAGGTCAATTTTAGAATTATAATTACTGCCTTTGCGGCCCAGCTTGTCTTAAATTTCGCCACAGCGTCTTTGAACTAAGATTTAGGTTAAATTTGGAGCTGAAATATTGGCACTTTGCTCGTCGAGCTTTCGCGGTCGCCCTATTTCGAGCAGCTGTGTATAGAGATCGCGCTTCATCAGTCCGCAGCCGCCTATAGTGATGATACAAATATTCATGTTCGGCAATGAGAGATCGAACTCTTGGCGAGAACCAGGGACAACCATCAATGGGTATATATTTTCTTTTTATTGGGACACATTTTTCAAAGAGGTAGTTAATGAGGGATAAGAAAATGTCTACTTCACCGTCAACTGATTCGCAGCAAAAGATTTCATTCCACGGCAGATGCAAGCATTCTTCAAACGAACGATCAAATAAACGATGTTCATCAATATTTTTGTAGTTACGATATGTATACCTAATAATAGAGGGTGCGTGAACAGGAAAGTCATAACTTAAGAAGAGAATATCATAATCCAGGGTGCTGGGAGGATTAATTTGGTTGTGTGAAATTACTTTATTCGAATCTGTAACCATGAGTAGGTCAAGTAATGAAGGATTCGCTGCATTAAAGTACGTACGAAAAGAATTAATCACATTTAGATTAAGGCATTGAACGAAATATAAAAACCGATCTGATAAATTGTCTTAAAGGCATAGGGTGACATTTAGATCTCCTCCTACAATAACATTAGCATAGATTTGGGACATACGTGACATGGAGTACTCAAACTCCCGAGCATTAACATCATCGAAAACCATTGGGGGGGGGGGCAGTTAACTGCGCACACTAAGCATTTTTCGTTCCCAGATCCAAACTCTACACTGATAAATTCAATGGGCAAGTCCATCGACAAAAAAACAGCCCTTGCTTTAAGACAATCCTTAATGTATATTGCCACACCGCCACCCAAATGATTCTTCCGATGATTTCTAAACAGGGTATATCCTGGGATAGCAAAGAAGGATGAAGGCAAATCGCTGTTTAACCACGTCTCACCGATTAAAATCGCATGAACACTGGAGCCAGAAAATATATAGCGAATCTCGGCTATCTTATTTCGGACACTTCTTGCATTTAATGTACAGACATTAATTTCTCAAGAACAACAACTCTAACAAAGGCAAACAAAGCGTCAACGGGTAAATTTGGTACCAACAAAAATCATACTTGATCACAAAGTGACCACATATTCTCAACATTTGTATAGCTGAAAGCTTGAACACAAAACTTACATCTTTAAGGACATTTTGGCTTTTTCAACAATCAACACCCTGCAAGGAACTCTTACACTCAGGTGGATTTTACTCAACTATAACCGAATCCTAGGATTATAATATTGCTCTTTTTGTTTGTTTTTCTTTCGATTTTGCTTTTCCCTTTAAATTCATGAATTATTCCCCATAGTTTAAGTCTTAGCTCGTAATTACTAGGTGGTGGTTAGCTTTAGGAAAATTACTCTTACCTTTCAATCATATAGGGAAAGCTTCTTACAGATAAAACAAATTGTCTAGTTTTGTTCTTTTTTTACGTTCCAGGTACGTCATGGCGAAAATACTCTTACTGACGTAGCAATAACCAAATGCCTTAGGGGAGACGAGAACATGGTCATGGCCAGAGGGCCGCAAAGCTATTATGCCGCCCAGGACATGGAGGAATCCATGCCCAGGAAGCTGGCAAGAAAGGCTAACAAGCGGGGTGCATGGTGGTCTGAGTTTCCACTTCTGGAGAAATCACTTGGTGACTCTTTCACTGGGCCGGACCCGAAATATGTACTCATCTCACTGGCAGATAAGAACAAACTGATTACCGAATTGAACCCCTTTATTGTTACCAAACACTGCTCACCATCTATTCGTTCCTGCAAGCCACTAAAGGATGGAAAGTACTAAGCTTTCCTCAGATCAAGAGCCGGAGCAGAGAAACTCATAAAACGTTTTACGAAAATCAAAGGGCACGAAACTAAGGTGGAATACCATCAGAAATTAAATTCCTCAAAGTGCATCGCCTTTGCGCCCAACTAAAAATTTCTGTCTCAGCAGGAGATCCTAGAAGGACTCAAAGAAAAAAATAAATCGGTTACCGGAGTAAAGAAGCTTACACGGCAGAAAGATACAACTTCATCTGGAGCCCTCCAGATTACCTTCGACCGCTTCACTCGCCCTACCAATATCGTCTGCTGTCTGGAAACCTCCCGATACGTAGATGGTATCCTGCCCCAAGAGGTTGTAGGTCCTGCCTTGCCTTTGGGCACCATGAAAAGCTCTTGTAAGGAGACGCCAGCGTGCGAGCTCTGCGGCAGCCCTAAGCAAAGGATGAGATAGGTCATGCAAATTGGAACCAAATATATTGTGGCAGCTGACAGACTGCAGGGCAACACACTACACTTTCCAGAGACTGTCCCGCTTTCCTTATGGAGAAGGAGATAGTAAGAATTCAAGTCGATAAGCACCTAACGCGGTACGAGGCCAGGAAGGAGTTGTATGACATAAATGGAAACTTCGCCCCGGTTCTAGAAAGCCAGAGCAGGATAATGTCGAGGAGATCATTTACTGACGCCTTCAAAAATGCTCCATCTACCTCCAGCCAAAAAGATTAAAAAGAACACAGCCAGGGCTGTCATTCGCGGATACTCCCTAAAAACATTCCATTCCAATGGCCATATAACGAGACAGAGAGACAATTATACTTTCTGTCTCTGACGAAGAAATGCTTTCACCCGATATAAAATTCTCCCCTGGTAATTACTACCCTTATCTGCCAGAGGTACTCCTAAGAACCCATAACACTCCCCTTTTTTTCCTCCTCTCCCACTCCTTCCAATGTCCCACACCAAAAAACAAATAGGGGCGAAAGCCCCCGAGGATGCTAATAAGCTCCTATCACTAACACCAACAACCTGCAAACATATCAAGGCTCCTTTCCTGGAACACACGGAGCAAACCATCCCCTCACCAATGACCATGTAACGAGATACAGAGACAACTATACTTCCTGTCTCTGACGAAGAAATGCTTTAACCCGATATAAAATTCTCCCCTGGTAATCACTCCCCTTATCTGCCACAGGTACTCCTTAAACTCATAACACTCCCCTTTTTTTCCTCCGCTCCCATTCCTTCCCATGTCCCACACCAAAAAACAAGTCCAGAGCCATTGCAAAATCCTCCAACGCAATAACTGTGACTTTTGCAACAACCTGAGTAGCCTTCAGCTACTCATCACCGAATTTTAACCCTCCATCCTTGCCATCCAGGAAACCCACCTCCCATCCACATCACTTCCTAGACACCTACGCAACTATACCCCGTACCACTACAACTCCACGAGCACCCGAAGAGGAGGTGTTGCAGTGCTGATTAGATATCCCCTCCACCCCAATCCCTATAAACACCTCTTTAACAGCAGTCGCAGTGAAGGTGTATATGCGTACTTATTTCAATATGGTGTCCGTCTACGTGGGGACCGATGACGTGGTGGACGGCGGGCTACTCAGCCACCTTGTGGAACAGATCTCCGGTCCTACTTTCATACTGGGTGACATCAACGCGCAGCATCCATTATGCGGATCGCCGCGGAGTGACCCAGGGGGAAATAGGATTGCGGGCTGGCTCGTTTCTTTGTTGATGTTGAAAACATTTTCTCAAGCGTTGCGTCTGCTGAACCTCTAATTTCAGAATAAAAATTCCTATGATGCGGCAACTACCCGAGACCCTCCTTTTAGGGCAGAAGTCACAGCCATACAAGATTTTTTTTTTGCAAGAGGATTCCACGGAGGCTCCTGTAGCGCCGAGTAGCAGCATTGTCCACATACGGTGTGATCTATCTTGGAAGTCACTGTACATTAGCGACTTCTCTGCTGGATTATAATCCTAGTACGTACCACATATTTTAATTAGAATATAGTTTGAATTATAACATAGTATCAGAGTAGTCCTAGTACATACCGAATACTTTATTTAAGGCATAGACTGAAATATCTACAATTTATTATTATTAAAAGATGCAAAGAAATGGACTCTTATATACAGACAGACTGTAATCGCAGAGCCACATAGCCACTCTAATTGAACGAGAAGAACAAAATCTAATCCATGTACGAACCATAAACGGTGCGAACCTCCTCCTCTTGCAACGGCCAGCCTCCTTTCTCACGAATAAGTTATTACTCTTCAATCCTCCTATTAAGATAGATTTCCTTTAAGGCCTGTGCATATATGTATACCTACACCTGTAATACTTATCGGTTCTTTTTTGTCTTCTGCACAATTGGTACATAAATAAATCATATACCTATGGCATTCTCTCGAACGGTATCATGTTTTGAATCATAACTCCCGGAAAGAAAAAGAAAAAAACACAACAAGTTGTTACAACATTCCGATAATCCCAAATGCATACTCATTGCTCCCACGTAACGCGGTAGTCCTGCGGCATAGCCCCGCAATGCAAAAATTTGGTACGATTTTATCAATTTTTCTGTGTTCTGCAGAAAATTATGAAATTCGGTCTCAGGCAATCAACCGTGATCCTCCACGAGGAAACAATAGGGATAAAAGACTCCGACCCGCCAACAAATTTTATTCGAACAGCTGTACCGCTGCTTGATGCTGACGAAAGTCATCACTCTAGGAATCCAAATCAATTCTCCCCGGATTATAGAGAGTTACAGCCAGAAATCGTAGGAAAAATTTCACAGTACAAGTGCTAGAGATTTTGTGTTTTTTGTGCAAAAGTGCAGCCAACAAACAATTACATATAAGGTGCACTTATAGTAGGAAGGTAAACCCCACTATAATTTTTTTTGAAATTCGGAGGGATAGCGCACTTGGTGATCATTTGAGTGGATATGATTGTTGATTGGATATCGCCCAAAGTGAAAGTTCTGTGTGACCAGCAATAATAACGCGATGAATTTAATATTAACCATCTAACGTTGGTTTCCCGAATATAATAACAATAGTTGCCAAGTGGATCTCTGATCGAGCCCGATAATGATAATTAAGTGCACTATCCGTCTAGGATGATACGCAAAGGGATACAGAGCATTGGGACCCACTTTTACATTCAATGATTCCAGTGACCAGGAGACAGAAAAGCGGAAGACCTCAGCACAATTGAAAAACAATTTTTTTAACATATTTAGCTCGTACGGTGCTGTGCTTTGACCAGGAGCTGGTCTGGTAAGTAATTATATGTGAATTAGGTGGATGCTTGGTGAAACGGTTCTAAGTTTGCGTTGAATTCTCCAAACACTGAAAATACTTGTGTTCAGATAGACATCTACGCGAGTTGTACCTGTTCGCTGTGCTTCTCGGATCACTGGAATACTGAGGGATGGAGGATGGCTGTGTATGTTGGAAACTTTTTTTTTGATTATCACAAAGTAATTAGAATGCATTGAAGTAAGTCCATGCTTATGTAGCGTTCTTCAGACTAGAGATTTTACTTTCCGTGAGCTACATTACACTTTGGATTCTGGTAACCTACGGGAGAAAAGGTGAGACGGAGACTGGGATTATTCCAGTGCTCGCACAAGCTAACAAGATTTAAGGTGCAGTGCTCCCTTCTTCACTGGTGAAGGAACTTATTTCGAATCGTTGAATCAAGTCCACGTCAAAATAGCATCCAACTAGTCGGATACATACCCATTCGGATTATCAATATGAGAGCACAGCCAATTTCAGTATAGTTTCTGATTAAATTTCGAGCTAGGCATTCGGGCTAAAAGAGAAAAGAAACGTTATTGCTTGCAGCCTAATCGTTCCTTCCCGTGAATCATTCACGTGCGCCCCAGGAAAACAAAATTTAGAATACATAATTCTAATTTTTACAGAAGAAAGGCATATATATACATGCTTATATATATAGATATATATTATTTTTTATATATATAGAGAAAAAAAATATTGTGTTTATATCCGATAGCAGAGTTTCCACAGTGACAGAAGATCTTCTTCACCAGAGGAAAAGGAGTGAGTAAATTTCATGTTGTGTTAGTGTCCAACTCTAATATGGGAATATAAAAGTACATATCGATATATATATATATATACAACAAAAAAAATAATAATAATAATAATAAAAATAAATAAAAATAGATAGATAAAGAAATAGTCATTTGAAGGTCGCTGCAAATATTTGTGAGCGTGGGTGAACGGTTGCTGATCCAGAGTTTAAGTTTTCAATTTTGGGTAATTTCCGTTTTCAAGTATTGAATTTTCTTTCCATTTTGTTGCCTGCATTTGAGCAACTTGGTTATTTTTAAATAAGAAATTAATTTTCATAGAATGTAAGATCCCGGAAGGCGTTTGTACTTTAATTTAGTTGTAGGTGCTTATAGGGTATAAAATTTAGCTTGGATTCTGTTTGGATTAAAAGATGGAAATAGATAGCATGAATTCAGAGTAAGTAGCGTTTCGGTTGCTCAACCCCTCTCCTTTCGAAGAAGCCGTAGCTCCTGTAAAACCTGAACCGGAGCTTAAATATAGACAACAGATGAGCGAGCCCTGACCATATTTTGGCGGTAAGACTGAGGCGTCCTATCAGTGTCCTTCCCCACCATTTTTCCGTGTTTTTTCCCTTCCCCTTCCTCCTTTTCTCTATGTTGTGTTTTCGATATTCGGCATAGCAGTGGACGTGTTGACGCACTGGGCAAGATCCCCCCAACCCTGAGCTTTAGTCGGCGATAGCCTATGCTGAGCCCAAGTGAAGTTAGCATCCCGCCTAATCAAGTACGCCAATAGATCAGCTACACTCTTACGGAAAAGTAAATGCATCAATGAAGGCGAGTAAAGAAACGAGTAAATGTGTGTTCCCTTCTCCTTAATACCCAGGTATAAAAGTGAAAGATAATAATAATTTTTAACAATTATCGATAGTAATCACATGTAATTATTACTATACACAAAGCTTAGGTGTAGCAAAATCGATACCTAAGTGAACAACCCATGTTCTATGCCTTTCGCAAAACATCAGCGCCAAAAATCAAAACGTATTTTCAACCAGGAACAAAACTGCTGAACTGCTGACTGGCTGAATAAAGGTCGACAAGGGCAGTCATATCGGCGGGCACTCAGTGGATGTTCTGGAAGAATAGCAGACGTATTTTTAAGAGAAGTAATAGTGAGATTTTTTTTTGACCATAAGTTTTACAAGAAAATTACGAAGGCAAGACGAAGCTAAAAAAAAAAAGAAATTGCAAAGGGAGGTTAACTCTGATTACTACGAGGTAGAGGTAGAGGTAGAAGTGGGAAAGACAAAGGACTCCGGACGCAATAATTTAAAATAAAAAACAAAAAAGGAAAATTGAAAGAAGCAGACCCAAGGAGTGGAGGCTTTGAAATAAAGAAGATAAAGAAAGGTAAGTATATTGTATTATTTGGTTATAACATTGTTCTTGACTCAAATCGTGTTATCGCTAATCAAGTGGCTAGTTGGTGAAGGCAAATATTATTAATTTTCTTTCTTTGTATACGAAGGGTTAAAGTAATTTTGTAAACTTTTCTTTTTGAACTGAATATATATATTTAAGTGAATTTAAACATTTGTAGGATTGGCTGTTTTATTGGGTTTCGCGATCTATCCTTGCCAGTGGTAAAGATCACGTTGCGCCAGACCTGAAACTCCGCAATCCCCACGCCCGTCTACTGAGCCAGCAGTTACGCACCCAAGAGGTGTAATACCCTTGGGCCCAGAAGGGGCTGTGCGATGAGACCGGCACCAAGCCAAGAGATATACATACATCCTGTCCCCTAGAAGATCCTTTTTCCCTCCAGGAAATTAAGAATACTCTTAACTCCTTCCTTGGAACCACTCCAGGTCTGGACAAGGTCACCTTTGGTATGCTGAAACAGGATCCTCAAGCCTGGTTAGAAAAGCAAGAGGACTCTTCGACCTTGTCCTCAATCTGGCCACAGCCTTGGAAGCTTGCCGAGGTTAGGTCTATACCAAAGAATTCAATAAAAATTCCTTGTCACTCCGATACCAGACTGATTTCACTCCTTTCCACAACCTCCAAAATCCTTGTGAAGCTGATGGCCAACAGACTGTCTTGGCTACTGCAAGTGAAGGTGCTGCCACCAGTTACTAGCTACAGGCCTGGAAGAGGAACACAGTTCCTCCTCCAGGAGCTGGAGCATAACTTGGCATGCGTACTCTCAGGGGAAGACACTCTGTTGTGCTGTCTATCGACTTCGAAAAGGCATATGACAGAACAACTACGTGCTTCGTTCTCCGGCAGCTCGAACGATGAAATGTAGGGAAGAGATTTGCAGGAACAATTAATTCCTACTTCACAAAGATTAGGATAAAAGTATGTACACACAATATCCAAAACGGACTTCCACAAGGATCCCCTCTTTCAGCCCAACTCTTTAACATTTACATTCACTCTCTTTCAGAGAGTTTGGACAAAATTCCAAATATCTTCTTCCACATTTAAGCCGACAACATAATCTGTTACGCTTCAGGTGAGGTCCCGTTTGTAAAACAAATGCCCAACAGAGCAATGAGAGCAATCTCAGTTTGGGCCGACACAAACGGGCCAAAAATTGCCCAGAACAAGATGGAGGCACTACATGTCTGTCGAAGACGAAAATGTACAGAGAACTCTTTCGAGGGCGATATAGCTTCTGAAATCTCAAAATCTTGCGGCTGGTCTTTTCGCACAGCCTCAACTGATCCAAACAAACATCAATCGTGGCAGATTCTGTGAAAAGTAGAAACAATCTACTTAAAGTAATCTGCAGAAAGGACTCCGGCCCACCCTTGGAGACTGCAATAAGATTCGCAAAACAGCTGGCTGTAGGTAAAGTAGATAAGTAGATTATGGTCTCACAATCTACGGCTACACCACCAACATTAACATCCGCAAAATCCAGACATCCTTAAATACTACAGCCAGATTAGCTCTCGTCGCACTGCGCACTGAACTGGCAACAAATTGATAAGTTGCAGTTCTTTATTTTCTTTATATATATATATATATATATCCTAACTTCATTAAAGGATAAAGGAAAGAAATTATATTAATTTTTTATTTTATAATAATTGTATTTTATTTCAATTTTCTTTTTTAATTGTGTTTTAATAATTTTTATATATTTTTATATAATAGTAAAAACCTATTTTTTATTATTTTATATGTTTGTCCTCTGGCGTCTAAATTCAGAATAAATCTTTCCTTGACACAAATTCTATATTTTTTTTAAAAAAGTCTTGATGTGTTTTTTTTCAAAATGTATACAGTAGTGTGTATCTGTGTTCAAAGTTTTATCTTCGAAGAGTTTTTCCCTTAAACGTGAAATGGAATATTTTACAGTCTGCACGAATATTACTCTGGCAAACAAACAAAATATATTTCATTCTATTTTTAGTAACAAAAAAAATAAATATTTTGTAGCTTCCGCTACACGCACAAACTACCGACGTGGTAGGATGTCTTTACGACCGAGCTTACAGCTGTCTGGGAGGCTCTCAGGCGGGCCTTCAAACATGAGGGCACATGTGCCATGTTCTCGGACACCCTATCTTCACTCAAGGACATAATGAATATCAAAAGGCATCTAACATCAGAAACGTCCTTTACACAAGTAGGATAACTCTGGCATGGTGTCCAGCTCACGTGGGGATAGAAGGTAACGAAAAAGGGGACACGCTGGCCAAAAGCGCGCTGCGCAGCGTTAACACATATATTACACCACCATGCTATAAAGCAGTCAGAGCGCAAGGTCGAAGGCTTCAGCATGAAACCAGAAACGCTACCTGGAGCACATCCCACACATTCCTTTCCACCCACCACAAAACGTCGGACAAGCCCATCATGCCTGACTCCTCAAGGAGGAAAATGACTTTGATCGTGAGATTGAGAATTGGCCACTTGCTACCGGTCAAAAAACATATTTTTTGCAAACAACCGTGCCTTACCTGTCCGTGCCACCTTGACCGCAGCCCACATACTACAACAGTGCATACAACTACAAAGTCTACTCAACGAACTTGGAACAACAAAGGCACCGACAGAAGTCTTCACATATAGCGGGGGGGACACAGACACACTACTCTATGCACTAAGGATATACCTACAGGACGGAAACTTGGAAACCAGACTTTAACGACAAACATACGGCTTTTATCTTAAAAAAATATATATATATATAATTGAATTCTTATGTATTCGAAATGTAGATGGTTCTAAAATAAATATATATATATGCATATATATATATCTATATTTATATATATATATAAAGAAGAACTTTTAACTTTTCTGTCATAGGTTATCTAAAAATAATATTAGTTTACATATTTAAAAAAAAAAAAAAAAATCTAAATGAAAACACAATTTTACTTTCTCATTCTTTAACTGGACATTACACAAATTATTTTTGTAGACTCTAGATGTAAGTTACCTTAGAAATGAACAATTAGCACAACCACTATTAACTTAACTTCTTGAACTTAGAATTTTTCATACATTTTTTTTTTTTTTTTTTTTGAAAAAAAAACACAAAATAAGCTTATGTACAAATAACATAAGTACTCTTAGTCTAGCTGTAATTTTTTTGTTTTTTTGTTTTATAATTATAAAATTAGTGCAATGCATATCAGCCAAAATTGGTCATAATCTTTCGCACTACGTTCAAGCTTTTCGTCCGACCCCGAAACCTGCAAATCTTAAGTTGAATCGTATACCAAAACCTCCAATTCTGGTAAAGTTCTCGTGCATTGGCGAGCAGCGTGCTTTTATCTCTTCATTTAAAAAAAACGGAGGAATGAAGCTCAGTCAACTTGAGGGCTTTTCATCGGACGGCTCAGTTTTTGTTAATGAGAGTTCAACGCCTAAAAACCAGACTGTATTGCGGAAAGCACTTCTGTTGCGCAGAAGCGGATCACTACATTCTGTGTTCACTCAAAATGGAATCGTTTTTATTAGAATTAAAGAGAATGATAAACCACAAAGAGTCATGGACTTAAACCAACTATGTTTAGCTGATTCATCATCTGCTGTGGCCGGCGCTAGATAAATGGATAATGATGTTATCATTAGGGCTTATCTATATCTCAATAGTCATAAGTTTGGTTGTTTATTTTTTATTTTTTAGAAATTATTATTTTTTTGTTAATGTCATTGTAGCAGTATCTATTTTCTGGTGCTCTTTATATTTTGTATATGCCTGTTATTGTCGTGTCGTATTTGCCGTGGGGAAGTCGGTTTGTGGAATTGATTTTCTCTTCTCGAATGACATTCTGAATGATGAAAGCACTAAGAGGAATATATACATTCTCTTAGCGAAACTTTTTGGCGTTGTCAGTTGGTTCCGGCACTGGTGCTATTGTACTTATGAATAATTTCAGTGATCTGAACAGAGTGAGAGCGTCGCTGAATATTTTTTGTGGTCAAGCGGTGGGCTTCAATGTTTATTTACTTAATGCTAGAAGTATTAGATCAAAGGTGGACGAGCTTAGGCAATTTTTTTCAGGATCAGAGGTACATGCTGTTTTGGTCAGTTAGACATGGTTGCAGGAACACATACCATCATCTCTTGTTTCTTTGAATGGTTACAAATTATTTCGAAATGACCGCAAAAACAGAGTGGGAGGTGGAGTAGCTATTTATATCAAAGACTGCTATAGGGCCAAAATTATAAGCTCTTCAACGACGCCAGGTAAGTGATCAAAATGTTCAGCATTTAAATCAAAATAATTGTTAAAATTATGTAGTGGATATGGTCTTGCAAATCCCACAAGCTGCAGATTGCCAACCGCTTCACTAATAACAGCAAGGTCATTGACGTAACTAAGTAAGGACCAGGGCCCCCCCAGGGTGCGGACTGGCACCCAAGGAAATTATAAAAATTCCTAAAAAACATTCATCAATTCGTACAATCATAGCCCCAATTAAATTGAATCCGTTTGAATCGGAATTGAAAAGGCTTTAAAACGTTCTTTTCTTTAAGAAAATCTATTGAAATCTTTTTAAAATTTTTAAATTTGTTCCGAGACTGCTCAAATTCTACTGAATTTGACACAGACAAGTGAAGATATATTCCATAGGAGAAATTATGATATAATAAGGCTGATTATCTTTATAAGGCAAAAATATTTATTGCGTAACTAAAAAATTCAATAATAAGCAGCAAAAAACCCGTAAACTAATGCTTATATAGACTTTAACTATACATAGGTATCTCTTTATTAGTGCTTAATAAAAACGTAAATAATTGTTCTAAAATGGCACCACGCTCTCTTATTTTTCTTTTGATATCATGCAAACTTTGATCTATTTTTCAAAAAAACACTCTTTCTATGATATAAAAAAATTTAAGAAGTCGCATCGGATGTTTGGAGTGGGTTGTGTGGAATTTATGAGTGTCGCTTGGATTCATTGGGATTAAAAGAAAGCATGCACTCAATTTTCGCAATAGTTTTGATGTTCAACTTAACTGAAATTAACAAGTAGAAAAGGAATCAAAACTATTTTCGTAAATACTCGCCGCCATTGGGATTCGATTTTATTGCTTATCGCACAATTGCGATATGTTGACGGACGAAATATATAAAAATAGATTGAATGCTGATGACTTATATTAGCTGATAAGCTATGTACCATACTCTTTACCGGGTTTTCAATAACTTTCAACGAGAATTATAATAAAGAATGGGAAACATTTGAAAAGTAATCGTTGTTCCTCTGGCGTTTAACATCGGAACGTGGACAAGACTGCCCTATTTCAAAAGCTATTCTTATTAAAATCGCCATGAATACACACGCATCTGCATTTGCAGTGGATTAAAAGTCCTGATCTAGTTTTTTGCTCACTTGGTATCGGAGTTAAGGAAGAAGGAAGAGTAGATATTAAGAAGTAAAAGAGCTAGAATTGAACTAAGCCCAATTCCTATGATACGCTAGATGAATGTCCGTATATAATTTGAAGTGCTTTTTTGCATATGTTTCTAGAACGGTTTATAGGACAATAAAAGCAAACCAATTTCAAAGAATATCATATTTTGAAGAGCTTTTTAGTACAACAGAAAGTCTAGGACTATGCGTTTTCAACAGTATACGCGTAAAAAACCTAAATTTTTATATGGCAACACCTCCAAATTGACGCGTTTTCAGACAGTGTCTAAATATATTATAAACAGCGCAATTTTTGTGTGGCAACGCCACGAAGGAGTTACCCGATTTGTTCAGTACACCCTAGATAAAATCTATAGGGTATTACATACTAAGTTTGTCATTCCGTTTGTAACACCTCGAAATAATTATGGTAGAGCAAAATGGATTAAAAGTTATTTTAATTCTTGCATGTCCGTCCGTCTGTCCGTCTGTGCGCACGATAACTCGAGAACGCGTATACTTCGAGACCTGAAATTTTGTACACGGACTTAAAAAAATAAAAGTTAAGTTTAAAAATGAGACAAATCGGGCAACTTCTTCGTGCGGTTGCCATACAAAACTTTCGTTTTCCACTATATATTTGGACACTGCCTGAGAACGAGTCGACGACGTAGAGAGCTGAAATTTTGTACATGGCGTTTTCATATAAATGATGAGTATAATTTCAAAAATGGGATATCACATCGATATAGAGAGCTGAAATTTGGTACATGGTGTGTTCATTGTACCGGAGAATGAAAACAAAATTTCAAAAATGGACTAAATCGGGCAAATCCTTCTTGGTGTTGCCATATAAAAATTTAGGTTTTGTATGTATATTGTGAAAACTATCAGTCCAAGACATTTTTATTGTACCAAAAACTTCTTCAGAATACGAAATCCTATAAAATTTGTTTTATCATTTTTTCTGTCCGACAAACCGTTCTATAAATATATGCGAAAAACCACTTCAAAAATCAAACTTGCACAGAAGGGTGACAATACGAAATTTCATACGGGAATTCATCTAGGGTATCATAAGAATTGGTCTTGGACCAACTCTAGCTTTTTTACTTGTTTTGGAATTAAAATTTACTTCTTTTAAAAACATCCCGCGTGAATAAATTCAGCTCTATAAGTGAACGCGTTGTCGAGTTATCGTGAGAATGAAAAGACGGACGGACGGCCAGACGGACATGCAAAAATCAAAATAGATTTTAATGTTAATTTTACTCGACCAATGAACGCGTTACAAACGGAATGACAAACTTAGTATAGACACTATGATTTCATCATTTGGGGTATAAGGAAGTAGTGACGCGATGTCTGCGACTTGCAAAGTGAGGATTATTTTATGATGTTTTTGTATGCGGAATTACAATTAGAAATACAATTACTTATGCAGAAAAATTTCTTAGAATTTAAATTATGTTTCTTGCGAGTTCTGTGAATTATAGACTCTTAAAAACTTTATGGTTTTTTTCAATTTATGCAATTTCATGGGCTCAAGATACCATATCAACATGCTATCTTGTAAGTGCTTAGAGAAATGGATAAAAAATGTCGGTTAATAGCTGGGGATACCCACTTCGCAATCAAAATGTTTGTTAAAGCCAATGTGCGAAAGGTGGAGGTCTGCCCCCCCCCCCTTTCACCCGGACAAAATTTCAAAATAGTTTCAATCCATGTGAATGGTTTCTTTTAATCTGAAAATGGTTTCATTAATTCGGAAGTAGTTTCATTCAATTCAAAAATGCTATAATATTGATGCGCAGTTTTTACATGAAAAGAATATAATAATAATAGTATATATATAGTTTATATATATAATTATTATAAGGGTAGGAGATATAAATATGACAGAAGATTGAAATCTTTTAAGTTGTTAAATTGTTTTTGTGTGTTTTTATAAAAAAAAAATATATACATACATATTTATTTCTCCATCACTTTTTGCTGTTTTCCTTCTATTTTCGGATTGTGCTGTACTGGGAGCAAAATGATGACCCTATACATACACGAATATTTCAATAAATACTTCTAATGTATAAATAATTCATGCTCCAACCAAAAACAACATCAAGGTTCACTAAGCATCTGAAAATCCAAGTAGACGCGATTGAAAGCACAGATATCATATTTTATTTGAGTTGTTGTTTTTTACCAAACATCGGATTTTTCACGGTTATCAGCAACCCTAACCCAAACACAGCATCCCTGTGTTGTTCAGATTTGGTTTCGACACGAAATTCGTTTTTTTTTTTTCACAAAAGCAAGCACTTTATTCGGTACATAATTAATTGAAGCTGAGAAAATTTTTGAGTGATTTATGAGATCAAAGAAATGTATTTTAAATAGGAACCTCCATTAGAGTTATACATATTGAAATCAGTTGTGCAATATAAATCACTTCAACTTCCTCTCAGCGAATGGAACCAATCTCACAAAGTGATTGAAAGAGTAAATCAAATCGAGTATAATTTGATGAATACAACGGCAGTCCGGTGGTAATGGAAATGCTTGCGGTAAAACGGTAAGGGACAAATTGTTTGACACAATTTCACACCCTTTAATTCGCATCTATTTCGGGTATTCCAAGAACAACGTCCATCGCCCAGCAGAAAGCTATCAACGACACTTTCGTTATCATTTGATGATGAAAATCGGTTTGACCCAGATTATGTGTGAAAAGATAAAAATGATGGTCACTTGCACTAATGGACTGAGGAAAAATTACCCCATCTGTGCAAATATAGGATATAAATCATTTCGTTAGGGCCATTGATTAGGAATAGTTATACCCAAGCTGAATACCCTTTGTGTAAGCAATTTTATATATATGTCAGTAAAATGTGCACTTAGTTGCCAATTGGCTTTCATCTGATGTTCGTTGCCCCGGGAATGATGGTAAATAAAATCACGTCTCAGCTTGGAAGACTGTTTTCTTCGAACTAAGATAAATTCTCTTATGCCAATTTGCGGTAGTGGGTGAAAATGGCAAATGAAATTATTCAATGGTCGTGAAAAAGCCCTTCCTCTAACTAACTATTTCTACATAGTATACATATTATTTACAGAGTATATAACAAAATGTTACGGAGTTGCTAAAAATTTAAAAATAAATTATTTAGTCCCATCATGAATTCGGGACCTGCCATAGTAAGCTTGGCGGAAAGCAGCCATCACCCATAGCAACACATCCCTGCCTTGCTGAACCTAAAATGAAAATTACAAAATTGTAATATCAATAAATCTTTAAAAAAATTGTTACATTAAAGAAAATCACAAGAATTGTAATTACTATCGGATTTTCTAGAAGCAATAAGAATAGAAAAAAGATTTAGTTAAAGGAAATGAAACTCTGAATAAAATATTAAGGTGAAGCTACGCGGCGAGAGACTTTGGCCTTCAGACCAGTGATGGGACTTTGCTACTATAGTAGCAAAATTGCTACCTTTTAAGCATGTTTACTACCTTGCTACTTTAAATCCAAATTTGCTATTTTTTCGCTTTTCCCATTAATCGTAAAAAAAAATATATTTTTTTTTAAACAAAAATCTACTGTGAATGTTGATGTTTCAAATTTTCTAGGATTTTTTATTCATATTAAGAAAACTACTAATACGAGGAAAGGAAAGGACTTGTGGAAATAGAGCGCGAGGATTCTAATTACGTACGTTATACAATGCATGCCGAGGCCGATGTGTTTGCCTTGATGTTGCTGTGCTGGACAAAATAAAAATGTCATTCAATACGTTTACATGAATATTTGAGTAGTTGAGTTGAAATCCACTTGAAGCTCAAGTAGGGATTTTGGTTGAATTAATTCGAATTACTTGACTTGAAATTTTCTTGAAATATACTTGAAGTGACATTTTACCATTGACAACTCTACATTAGGTTTATAACATATGTGCGGATTTTTAGACAAATATTTTGAAAAAAGTGCTAAAAATCACAACCTAAATTGTCAACAGTAATCTTCTTCTTGTTCCTCTTTACATTTTCAAATTTTCGCACAAATGAAAAACGTTCAAGTACTGAAATGGCATTTACATGAATTTTTTCAAGTAAATCGGACAAAATTTTGTGATTTACTTGACTCAAGTATACTTGAAGTCAATGCGCGTTTACATGATATTTTGATTACTTGATCTCTACTTGAAGTATACTGGCGTGTTTCTCTCAGCCATTAAGGAATTGTATTTTGTGTTGTGGTGATTATTATGGATATTTTACATTCAAATGCATTTGCACTTTGCAGCACGCTTTTCTTTGTTTGATCATTGTAATTGACATTGTCATTGCTTGCTGAGCTGATGCTGATTGCTGTGTTTGATAATTGCTATATAAATTAATTACGCATTTATGTTGTAAATTTGTGATAATTTTTAATTCTGGTGATTGCTGCTGTTTGTTGTTGAGATTATATTTATACATAGAATAAAAAGGATAAGCAAGCAAGATATTCTGCGTAAAATTTTATTGGCCTTGGTACTGACAACACATCAGTAATGACAGGTGAAGTAACAGGAGTTAGAGCAAAATTAGAGAAATTGAATAAACATTTATTTTATCTTGGATGCACTTGCCACTCCCTCAACTTGTGTCCTGCCGCTCCTATAAAAAAAATTCCTCGGAAAGTTGAAAATTTCCGTTTTTGCGTATATAATCATTTTGCCCACAGTGTTAAGACGCAAAGTGAGTTGGCAAAATTTTAAGATATGTAGTTTTAATTTTAATTTAAATAAGATTATAAAATTTAATACACAAACTAAGACCTTTAATTGAAAATAACTTCAAAAATATTTTAACAAATTGTATAAAACTAGAACACATTCAGTTGACTGCAAATTTAATGACGGTTCATTTCAACTTGAAAAATCAAGAATGTTTTTGGAATTAAATTTGCACAGTTTCAAATTTTAATCTTCAAATATTTGTGAAAATATTAGTAATATCCAAGATAATCTATTGTAATTTTTCATAGAATTGTGCCAACAAATTTAAAAATGTTTATTAAAATACTTGGATCCAAGGAAGATTAGAACAGGCGAAATGACTTTAATACTTCCTTTAGTTGAAACCTTTCCTTTTCATAATGAAATTGATATTGAAAAACTTAATTCAGAGTGGAGGCTCCTCAAAATTCTTTGAAAAGTTAGACCAACTTGTTGATTGTAACGATAAGGCTAAAACATGGCTAAATTTATCGAAACAGAAAAATCTTTTTGAACAACCAATTTTCGAGAATCTTTGAAACTACATAATTAGTTTATTTGTCCTTCCACACAGTACGACTGCTGCTGAACGAGCATTTTTAGATTTTAATAAATTAAAAAATAAAACACGTAATAGGTTGAATATTGAAACAGCTTCGGCTTCTTTGTAGGGAACTGATAGAAGATGATACGATTTTTACACCGTCAAATGAATTAATTAAGTATTGCAGTCTGTATAAATTTTTCGATGAAGTTTTTATAAAGAAGTAAGAGCAATTTCTCACAATTAATGGTATAAACACAATTATAATAAAATAAAACATAACATTCTATAATTATATACATTTTCTTTTCCGTACCCAGTAGTCTGTTTGCTACCTTTTTGGCGATATTTCTACCTTTTACTCTCAAATTTGCTAGCATAATTTGGCAGGGAAGTCCCATCACTGCTTCAGACTTTGCACTTCGGAGATGCAAAAATCTCTAAAGAGACCCAGTCTCTAGAGACTATGTTTGTCTACGGTCTCTCGTCGTGTATTTGAAAGTAAACAGGTCTCCAGATTCAGTCTCCAGTCTCCGACGTTTGTCCATTTATCGTGTTCCAGCATCAGCAGTACTTAAATAATATTTTTAAAATTGTCATTTTATTATAGTTCGTAAATTCTGTAACCTACTGTATCATATTTTCAATTCTTATATACATACATAGTTGCGGAGTATAAATAAGCATATCACTAAAAAGTTGCAAGTCTCCCAGCATAGAAGCCAAAATGCAATACAGAATTTTGTGATTTTGAATATTCGAATTTCAACCGTTTGAACCTTTTTTCGATGAAACTTTGGCTGATAACACGCAGTGTAAAAAAGTTGCAGATTAAAAGGATCTATAGAATAGGGGAAAGAAAATCGTCTAAAATGTAATTAGATATGAAATTTCAAATAAATGAAAATAATGGTTGAACATTTTCAAATTTCGAATAGTTACTTAATGAGAATTTCGAATTTCGAAAATCGAAAAATGCCGAAAGTTATGTATTTATAAATCCGGCATACACACCGAATTTCATTAAAATCTACTCGAAACTGCTCGAGCTATAACGAAAAATATGTTCGAAATTGGGCATTTTCGAACGCGATTTGCCAGTCTCAGAGGCCAAATCGAAAAAAATTATTGAATTAAAAAAAATTTCTACATCCTTAGTCTATATGAAAATAAAAAAAAATCTTCAAAAAGTATGCACAAAAATTGAGGAAATCAAGTCAACTTTGCCTCTCTAGATTTTCGAAAATGTTTGAACTTCGAAATTGAATTTAACTTTATTAACTAACCAGTTATCTTCCGAATCGAACGGTATATTCACCTTATCTGTAAGTCAAACAGTTTTGGAGCAGATAGAGTTGCCGCAAAACGCGTTTCCGGATTTTATAGCAATTCGAATTAATTTTGCTCAAGTTATGAGAGGTATTTGCAGGCAAGTTTTTACTGTAACTCTGGCAATACTTAAGGTGGACTTATCGTGTTGTACTTTTATAAAAGATAATAAATGAGGGATGTTTTCTATGAGAACCAAATGTATTTTCTGACGAAAATAATGTTTTGGCAACAAATTGCCAATTGTTCCATTATGTGTGAACGTTTTCAAAACCGAGTGACACTGAATGAGAGACTGTAATATTACGAATAAAACACAAGAAAAACGATCGTCCTGTGAACAGTCTGAACTGAGTTATGGTCTAAAAGGTGACTTAATGTTCAAAATTTCGAAAAAATCGAAAATCGCCTATAACTTCGAAAATAGTGCGAACTCGAAAAAATGTTATATAACATTTTCAATCGCAAATAGGCTATACTTTCGACCCTTAAAATTTTTTACCATCTGGACGGGACACCCTGTATACATATTTGTTCTGACTAGCTTACGTAACGACGAGTATCAAAAATGCTATTGTTTGCTTATTAAGATTTTGTTATACAAATTTATTTTGTCACACTTTTACTCGTTTAGTATATATACATACATACATGTAGATAGGTTTAACTACCCCGCAAGTCTAGCGTATTCTATAAACAGAGATTTCACAAAGCCTGTCTGGTACTGTATCTCAAAGCAAGAACAAGTGCAAATTACAATTGAATAAATTATTATTGTGAAAAGTGGAAGTGCCTTTCAATTTATATACCCAACCGATTCGCAGCCCAGCAAAGTGCAGCAATTCGATATCCTGGAGAATATCGAAGAGAAAAACGATTCCACTTACAGTAATCATCTGACTTTGGTCAACGAGCAGGCCTGGTCCTTCATCTCATCGCCACATATCGTCTCCAGGTCTCCGGCGATTTTTTGTGTTCTGGTCAGTTAAATGTACGTCTAGGAAGGTCTGAAAGGAAAAAGAATAAAGTGGAGCTAGTTTATTAATTAATATAATAAATTTAGGGCAGAGCATCTGTTTCGTCAATAGAATTCCGGTAATAATTAAAAAAACAAAACAACGACAAATTTGTTGTGTTTATATCAGAAAATTTGCACACCAAGAATATGTATATTATTTTAAGCTTTTTCACTTTTTCCATAACATAAAAATTTCAATAACTTTTGAGATAATCCTTTCTAACAATGTCTTGCTTGACAATTAACAAAGGTCTCTGGAGATCTCTAGAGATGAAGAGAGACTTTTTTGTTGTGGTCTGCAGAGATAAGAATCTCTTGCTGTATAAACATTTCGGCGACTTTAGTCTGTAAACCGAAGATTGGAGATCAAATGTCTCTCACCGTGTATCTTTACCTCAAATAATTAGGATTCTCAGAAAGTAACGATCGGGCTCATTGAAAAATATTTTTTTCCGGCCATAGCTTTCTCGGTCTGACGATGATGGACCTAAAATAAAATATGTATAAAAAACTTTTATAAATAAGTTACACTAAAAAGTTAAAAATACTTTTTTATTGCAAACAGTTCGAACATTTAAAGCCAGACGAGATAATATAATTTTAAAATATTTTGAATACATTCAGTTTTAACTTATTAGTTTGCCTATGCTCTGCCCTTACAGCTTATCCCTTCAACCCCTTGTCCATACTTCAGTTACGGAGCTTTTAGCAACTGAACAATAGTCAAAATGGTACAAGTGGAGCCATCTTATATTATAACAAGGAAGCATTGTCGCAACCACTAGATAGTTTGTACACAATGAGAAATGTATAGTATATATAATAGTTTACAGCTGCTTTACAGCGGATTGTGTTTATGATCGGGTTTATGATGCAATATTTTGGTTGATTTTTTTAAGAAAAACTCCGATCTTGATTTTATTATTGATTAGTACCTACCCTTCTTCAGGAGCTAACTACGTTAAAATTGTATCGAAGTTGTATAAACAAATTGCAATGCTTTCCTTTACCTTTGTTTCTAATATAAGATTCGTTTAAAAACATATTACACAAATGCACATTAAAAATATATTAGAAACATGGACTGAACATATAGAAATAAATAAATAAATACGTAAAAGATATTAAATAAAAGTAGAACTAGAAATTTATGAAAATCTAGACTAGTGTACACTATAGCGTGTGGAGCTGTTTGTCATGTTGTGATTTCAAGTTTCAGTTTCCTTAGTATATGTTGATAGTCATTGATTAGATCTGTGTCTTATCTTAAGTTGGTTAGATTCCTTTTTTCCATATAGATGTGACATGCCTCTTTAAATTCGCGTTTTATCCTATTTTGCTCTATGCTTATAATTGTCGCATTATCAAATGCGAATGTGTATCGGATTTGTATTGTATGAGAGGCTGATGCATGATCCATCCCATACATACACCAATTATCCGTAAAAATTGCCAGGATAATCCAAAATAATAATAATAAAAATGGCATTCAAACCAATACCACAATTCAATATATGCTATACCAAATTAAAGGACCCTCTACCTACACAAAAAGCCAATGATGTTGTTTACAAAGTACGATGCGGATACTACATTACAGCATATATAGAACAAACATCCAAAAAACTCAAAACCAGACTAACACAATGAGGTACAAGGATTCTGCTAGTGATGATTCGTCTGAAATTTGCAGTATGTTTGCATCTTTTTTCAACAATGCTTTTTCTTCGTCAAATTTCCATCCTCGGCACAACAACTTTAGTAATATGAACGATTCTCCCAACATTTCATGCACTATCCCTTCAATTACGCGAGAGGATATACTCGTTCATTATTAATGGGCTTCCAAATGACTTCACAACGGGTCCGGATGGGATCCCTCCAGCGTTTTTTAAGTCTTGCTCCTTTGCCCTGATAGCTCCGCTAAGAATTATTTTTCAAAAATCGCTCGATAGTAGTTGTTTCCCCCAGCTATGGAAAAATTCCTTTATCATACCTAGCTACAAAAAAGTTAGTAAAAATGGAATTTCTAACTATAGGCCTATTGCAAAATTATCTTGCATGCCTAAATTATTCGAATCTATCATTTAATCTCAACTATCAACCACCTTTAAGAATTTACTCTCTTCAAACCAACATGGGTTTATTTCGGTCAGATCTGCAACCACAAACTTGTTGGAATTGGTCTCGGATATCATTGGCGGGTTTGCAAAAGGCTACCAGATGGATTGTATTTATACAGCCATTAGTAAAAACTTCGAAAATTATCTCACTCCGTTATACTGTTTAAAATGGAAAAGCAGGGGTTTCCCCCAACATTTTTAAAATGGACAGAGTCTTATTTAGAGAACAGAACATATCAAATGTTATTGCCACGTTCCCTCTCTAAATTCTTGAAAGCTTCGTCCGGCGTACCTCAAGGGAGTCACTTAGGCTCATTTTTAAACTTTTGGATCAGACTAAATTTTTAATGATTGCGAACAGGTACAAGGTGACCTGCAAAGGCAATAATTTGGCGCTCAATATCGACAAATGTGAGGTTAACACTTTCCATACGAATCAGCAAACAATCACCTATGATTACATATGTATTCTCTTGTTTCTGGATTCACTATGTGGGTTCTGTGGGCTCAAATGACCAAAGATTAAATTTTATCTCCCACATAAACTACATGGTATCAAAGTGTAACTCCATGCTTGGCTTTATAAAACGTTAGTCCCGAGAGTTTTCGAATCCCACCATAACAAGTGTCTGTACACTTGCTTTGTGAGACCTCTTCTTGAATACGCTAGTCAGATCTAGTCTCCATTTTACGATACACATATTGACCGCATCGTGTGTGTTCAGCGGAAATTCCTGCGCTTCGTACCTACCTTGGAATAATTCATTGATTCTTCCACTTTATGAGGATCGCTTGAAGCTTTTGAATACGCACTCGGTTGAAAAATGTGGCATGGTTGCCAGGGTAACGTTGCATCAACTCTTAAACGCGAATCTTGATTGTCAGCTGCTACTTAGCAAAATCTCTTTCCGCAATAGTGGGCACAATGTGAGAAGACTGCCTCTGTTTTAAGTTAACTCCGCAAGGTCTAATGTACGAACCCATTAATCGCATATGTATTACTGTTAATATTAAGACTGAGCATTTTGCTGTTGAGATTTCTACGCATGTAAAAAAAATATATTAATTCTATATAATTCTTAATTTTCTGTTTCCTTGTCGCATTGCATGTCATTTCATGCGCTGTTTGTTCTATGTTTAGTTTAACATACTAATACTAACACCGACTAAGTGAGAAAAAGCATGTACTGTTGAGCTTGTGTTAAGCTGGTTCTGATAGTCAAAATACAAAGTCTGTGCATTATAAAAAATTTGTGTTTTTTGTGGGAAAATTCGGAAAATTGTATTGTGTTTGGAAAAGTTTACGCGTAATTTTATGTCAAATGAAAATTTAAAAACAGTTTACCAGTGAAAAATTTTTCGATAAAATGTGCCAATTTTTGGCACAAATAAAATAACTATATTTTCTTAGATAATTGAGAAAAATTTACATGTATTGCAACTAATTTACTTTTATTACTCGACATAATTCTTACAATGAAATTGAAACAATTTATGGAATGACGCAAGTTTGGCATTTACTCACACAAATAAGAGCCCTATCTACAGCCATTCTGGCTATAGCCAGGTATAGCCCGCTCTAGTTGAACACAGCCCAAATGATCATATGCGATGCACTGGGTTCTTTCCATTGACAGTTCTCAATTTAAAGTCAACTGTCATCATTGAATAAATAACTAATAAGGATGCGGGGTATCGTGCGAATACAGTGTACGTGTTTAAGCAATTCAATGACAGTATGACCATTGGCCCGGGGGGGGGGGGAGAAATGACAAGAGGTCGTACTGCCTATTTTGCGTCAGTTCAACATTTCTGACATTTCATATTTTGTGAAAAGAAGTTCGAATTTGAGTTAGCGGTATTTTGATAAATAAATAATTTACATGATTTTTACTTAATAGTAGTGTGAAATAAGTGTGAAATATTCTTTTGTGAACGACACTTTATGTAATCGAGACTCCGGAGTCTTAAATAACTGTAATGAAGTGCGCTGTACTGTGCTGCAGGAACAAACGACGTTATTGTCGTGGAAAATCATTCTTCAAGTAAACTTAAAAGCTTGACTAATTAATTATAGGGAGCCATGGGAACAAATTTAACATTTTCCAATGCTGGTTCATTTTGTTTACAATTGAATTGTAATTGCTGCCTAAATTCTGTCAGTCTTACAAAGGCAACGCCAAGAAATATTATCTGAAAATAAGGGGGCGCTGAAAATTTGTTTATTGTACATAGTTATTTGGATTATAAACAAGTGAAAAAGCTAGAATTGGTGTAAAACCAATTCTTATGATACGCGAGATGAATGCCCGTATGAAACTTCCTATGGTCACCCATTTGAGCAATTTTGATTTTTTGCATTGCTTTCTCGCATATATTTCTAGAACGGCTCGTCGGACAGAAAAAATGATTATAACCAATTTTATAGGATTTCTTATTCTGAAGAAGTTTTTAGTAAAATAAAAATGTCTAGGACTGACTGTTTTCAAAGTATATGTAAAAAACAAAAAAATTTATATGGCAACACCAAGAATGAGTTGCCCGATTTAGTCCATTTTTGACATTTTATTTGCTAGTACTATAAAACACAATGTACGAAATTTAAGCTCTCTATGTCGACGTGTTCTCAGGTAGTGTCCAAATATATAGTAGAAACCAAATTTTTGTATGGCAACCACACGAAGGAGTTGCCCGATTTGTCTCATTTTCGAACTTAATTTTACTTTTTTTTTTAATGTCTGTGTACAAAATTTCAGCTTTCTAAGTAAACGAGTTCTCGAGTTATCGTGCGCACGGACAGACGGACATGCTAAAATCAAAATAACTTTTAATTTTATCCGGGGGTGTCCAATCCATTTTGCTATACCATCATTATTTCTGTGCGTTACAAACGGAATGACAAACTTAGTATACCCTATAGATTTCATCTAGGGTATAAAATTGCCCCTCTTCAAAATGTCATCATTTCATTAATACCATGACGAAACGAACACAAACACAGCACACCAGCCTTCCTCAACAGTAAACCAACAAATTTCAGATGAAGGATGATACTATACTATACTATACTATGATAACAAGTAAAAAAGCCAGAATTGGTCTAAGACCAATTCTTATGATTCTTTAGATGACTGACTTTATGCCATTTCGTATGGTCACCCATATGTGCAAGTTTTGCAAGTTTTATTTTTGAAGTGGTTTTTCGCATATATTTATAGATCGGTTCGTTGGCCATTGGATTATAACCAATTTTATAGGATTTCATATTCTGAAGAAATTTTCAGTACATTAAAACCGTAGAGGGCTTATCGTTTTCACAGTATACATAAGAATCCTAAATTTTTATATGACAACATCAAGATAGGGTTGCCCGATGCAGTCCATTTTTGAAATTATATTTACTATTTTTATGAAGACACTATATACAAAATTTCAGCTCTCGACGTTGGCACGGTCTCAGGTGGTGTCCAAATATGTAGTGAAGAACGAATTTTTGTATGGCTACCCTACGAAGGTGTTACTCGATTTGTCTCACTTTCGAACATTATTTTACTTTTCTTTAGAAGACCATATGCGTGAGGCCGGACAGACGCACATACTGTTCACGAAAAACACTCTTTTGTCTTTTACTAATTTACTTATAATTGAATCAATTACTGACTGATTATTTTTTCTTAATGTTAAATTTCACAATGAAAAAATGCCTTAAGTTATTGCGCTGGAGGTAATTGTGCTGCTGTTGACGTGCCGAACAAGAAGACCGAAGGTTCCTTTCACCTCAATTGTTTCGTGTTGGTACTGCCACTCTGCCGATGTCATTGTAACTAAATGGAGCGCTGATCCTTAAGAGCTTAGACCAAATTGGTTTATACCATCTAGTTTGTTAGTGTTAATATTTCGTTATTTATTATTATAATTATTTATTTAGATTATATATTTATTATTGAACACATACGATTGGGCCATTCATGGCCCAGGCGAATGATTTCCATGAGCGTGTGTAGCGCAAGTCGGAGCTTGAGTTGAGAATGAAGTCTGCCATGAATGAAATAGGACGAAACTATTGCATATAAGCAAACCTGACGACTTTGTTATAGAAATAAATTAAATTTTGAATAAAATTCGTTGCGAGTGGAGGCAAAAGTTAATATCTGATTTTGTCCAGTTCAATTCTATAGTAAACGAGTGGGCCATGTACAAGTTGCATGATTTGCTTGAGCATGTGTAGCGGCCATTAGACCAAACATGAGTCAGGTATTTCGATTGGCGTATAGATACTTGACTGATATGATAGGTAATTCGCCTCTATAGCTGGGATGTGAAAGTGGTGGCTTTATTCTGACTACACCGACTAAATTTAGAGGACAAAAATTAAAACTCGGCTGTATGCATAGCCCTACACTATTACTTCTATGGCTAAAAGAAAATAACCTTAGTAGTAAATGCCCATTTCAGGAATCGGAAACTGAACCAAACGACTCCAAAGAATGGTCAACGTCAAGTTAACATTAATCAATGTCATGAAAAAGGATATTTTAGTATTTATTTTCTCTTCTATCTCTCGTTCAGGTTGAACTCCCGTATGTTTCTTTCTTTTTAAAAATGTCCAATGAGAATTTAGTAACGTAACTAATCTGATGACAACTGCAATTGTCTGAAACGCGACTAATCTTTCAGGTTTAATTCCAAGTGGTTCATTATGACGTTAATATAGATTTCAAAATTTCAATATAGATCTGATATAGGTAGTTGCAAAATTAATACAGATTTAGTGTGACAAAAAAATTTATATGCCGATTTAGACGCAATATGGCAATAATTAAACCCTAGATGAAATCTAAGGGGTATACTAAGTTTGTCATTCCGTTTGTAACGCACAGAAATAATGATGGTAGAGCAAAATGGATTGGACACCCCCGCATAAAATTAAAAGTTATTTTGATTTTTGCATGTCCGTCTGTCCGTCCGTCCGTCCGTGCGCACGATAACTCGAGAACGCGTTCACTTAGAAAGCTGAAATTTTGTACACGGACATTTAAAAAAAAAAGCAAAATTAGGTCGAAAATGAGACAAATCGGGCAACTCTTTCGTGGGGTTACCATACAAAAATTTCGTTTTCCACGATATATTTGGACACTACCTGAGATCACGTCGACATAGAAAGCTGACATTTGGTACATTGTGTTTTTATACTAATAGCAAAAAAAATGTCAAAAATGGACTAAATCGGGCAACCCCTTCTTGGTGTTGCCATATAAATTTTTTGGTTTTTTACATATACTTTGAAAACGATCAGTCCTAGACATTGTGATTGTACTAAAAACATCTTCAGAATAGGAAATCCTATAAATTTGGTTATAATTATTTTTTCTGTCCGACGAGCCGTTCTAGAAATATATGCGAGAAACCAATGCAAAAAATCAAAATTGCTCAAATGGGTGACCATAGGAAGTTTCATACGTGCATTCATCTAGGGTATGATAAGAATTGGTCTTATACCAATTCTAGCTTTTTCACTTGTTTTAATATAATTTCAATATATCAATCAAACAATTACATTTTCATTGGATATTACCAAAATTTGTTCCTGTGGGTCTACCAAAGAGGCGCCTCTTAAATACTCCGCTTGCCACTATCTAAAAGGAACAACACGAAAATATGATTTTCTGTTGTTTTCTTTTTCTCCTTTTCTTTCTCTACCGATAACATTGATATTAGAATAACCTACTGGTCACTGAGATTCCCCGACTTTCAAATGGCTTATGAAATAAAAATGAAAATTTGGAAATTTTTTTTTTCAAACTATTTGAAAGGATTATCTGAAAATAAGCGGATTGGATTTTATTATGAATAACTTATATCAAAACAAGTAAAAAAGCTGGAATTTGTCTAAGACCAATTCTTATGATACCCTAGCTGCCCTTATAAAATTTCGTATTGTCCTTCTGTGCAAGTTTAATTTTTGAAGTGGTTTTTCGCATATATTTCTAAAACGGTTTGTGGGACAGAAAAAATTATTATAACCAATTTTATACGATTTCGTATTCTGAAGAAGTTTTTAGTACAATAAAAATGTCATGGACTGATCGTTTTCACGGTAGGTATACGTAAAAAAAACTAAATTTTTATATGGCAACAACCGTTTTAGTCCACTTTTGAAATTTTGTTTGTTAGTATAATGAGAATACCATGTTCAGCTCTCTACGTGGAGGCGTTCTCAGGTAGTGTCCAAATATACAGGAGAAAACGAAATTTTTGTATGGCATCCCCACGAAGGAGTTGCCCGATTTGTCTCATTTTCGAACTTAATTTTACTTTTTTTTTTAAAGTCCGTGTACAAAATTTCAGGTCTCTAAGTATACGCGTTCTCGAGTTGTCATGCGCACAGACGTACGGACGGACGGACATGCAAAAATCAAAATAAATTTTAATATTATGGGTGGGTGTCCAATCCATTTGGCCCTACCATCATTATTTCGAAGTGTTACAAACGGATTGACAAACTTAGTATACCCTATAAATTTCATTTAGGGTATAAAAATCAGATGATGTGTTGGAGAAATTAACGATGGGTTACATGGCCTTACAGTTTAAGGCGAGAACTGTGCGAGACCGTGTTAAGACGTGTCCTCACGAGCAAAGTTGATGAAAACAAGGTGCTCATACGTGTATGTATATGACCAAGTGTGCGCTACTTTGAAGCTGCCATCGAGGATGTTTTCGTTGTACTAATATAAATTTGTCTGTTCTATAGTTTTTTCAAGGAGGACAGACCCTAGTTCACTTTGGCGGTATCAGAAAATCACCCTTTTAACTTTCTTTCTCTCTTACTACATATCATGTGATATTCCCACATTTGCAACGATGCAATTATCGAAATCAAAAAAGAATTGTCGAATAACAAACTTCCACTAAAGATTTTAAGCAAGCTTCGGCCCTTTTTTTCTCACTTTTGCCGACAGAATTTTCCGAGGGAATATCATCTGTATTAATCCTCTTCTTGTCGCGAAAAGTAATGTCGGATGCCGCAATTTATTTTCTCAAAATGGGGCTAACTTGGCCATCCGCTTTTCCTTCCTTCGTTCTTTTCCGTTTTCAGCCCTTCGATGTCCCTGACCTCGTGGATTTTCTCTTTTATATATTCTATACTCGAGTTATATATACAGATATGCAACGTAACCTAACGACACAACCAACTAAATCCATAACTCGACTTGCGACGTGACAAGACAGATGATACCTTGAGAAACCAACAGAGTTTCGATATTCCAACCCGACCAAAGCCAATGGCTTGGTGAGGCGAAAATTTTCTCACACTAAAAAAAGCTACATTTATCATAATCGTAGAAAGAAGAAGGTTACCATCACTTATGTTCAAAAATGGTAAATGTGCTTACTCGGCGACATAAAGAAAAAATGATAATTTCTGTACGATAAAATTTTTAGTCTGTAATCGTCAGCGATAATGTCACTAGCCCAGGTAGTGAGTAAGTTAATTCCTTTCTAAAAGTCTATTTTGTTTGATAAATCAGTTTAGATCCGGTTTAAATATATATGAATAAAAGTGTTAATTTGAAATTGGGTTGTTTTTTTTTTCTACACTGAAGTTTTTACCGTCCGACAAACCGTTCTAGAAATAGATGCATAAAATAAAACCATCTTAGCGATCTGCCTATAGTTTGAAGCTATATATTTACGGAATCGAAATAATTAGTCTTAGGTCAATTATAGCTTTTCTCTGCTTTTTTAACTAGATTAATTTTCGGTTGAAATTTCAATACATCAATTTACAATATTTAGCATATTATCTATATTATTATATATTATTTAAATGTATTTACATCTTTTGACAGTTTGTCATTCCGTTTGTAACGCATAGAAATAATGCTGGTAGAGCCAAATGGATTGGACACCCACGCAAATGTAGGTATTATTAATTATTTAGATTTTTGCATATCCGTCTGCCCTCCGTCCGTCACCATAATAACTTGAGAACACATTCATGGTTCGTGTTCAGCGACGAAGAAAACTGAAAAGAAAAAAAGAAAAAGAATTAATAAAAATCAATCAAATTTACAATACTTAACTTAATCAGTAGCCAGGGAAGTTGATTGGCATACATTTTTTATATCTTCCCACGAAGGGCAGTATATATATGTATATACATATGTACCACATCTATGTACCTACAGCAATATCTGAAAATAAAAGAATAATGAATTAATTAATGAATTATATGGTACATCACTTAGAATAAGAAACACAAATGAATTCAAAAAAAAAAACCAATTTCCCCATTAAATCGAATGTGAATCTATTTGCATTGTTCTGATTTTAACATACCGCTACACTAACATTACCACCAAGAACTGTAATTGGTATATAACGGCTTGTCAAACTACTCCGTTACATACGTGCAGCAAAGCATAGCATTACATTATCAAGGAAATTATATCAGCTTATTTTACAAGCATATAATGTAATATTTATGTCGTTACGCACAAGGTTTAATTCAATCAAGAATTTACGTTTACATTACAGTATTGTGATTCAATCTCGCATTACATTCAGTACGTAAACATATTAAGAGTCATCCAAGGTAGTTCTATCTAGGAACTGCCACTTTACGAAACATTTTCAAATTACATAATTTTGCATATAATTATTGATAAAGCAGTCAGCTGAGGACTTTTTGATGTACTGGAAAAGTTTTCAGAATATAAAACCCTATGAAAGTTTTTATAACGATTTTTACTGTCCGACAAACCGTTCTAGAAATAGATTCGTAAAACTACCTTAGCGATTTGCCTATAGGCTGAGACTAGATGGCATCGAAAGAATTAGTCTTAGGCCAATTAGCCGTATGTACATTTAAATTTACATCTTCTGGCATTAAAAAGATTTCAATTACGAAAAACAGAAGGTAAAATTCTTGAACGAAATATGTAGACTATTCTTTGCGGACTTCCTGTGCAAATAACTACAAGTATACAAGTCGGAGCCTTGGTAAGTGACAATCCTTATCGAATGAATCCAGATAATGTTTTCAAATCGATTAACTGCAGAAGGAGAAATATAGGGTAAACGTGTTTTTATACCCTAGATGAAATCTAAAGGGTATACTAAGTTCGTCATTCCGTTTGGAATACCTCGAAATAATGATCGTAGAGCTAAATGGATGGGACACCCCCGCATAATATTAAAAGTTATTTTGGTTTTTGCATGTCCGTTCGTCTGTCCGTCTGTGCGCACGATAACTCGAGAACGCGTATACTTAGAGAGCTGAAATTTTGCACACAGACTTTGAAAAAAAAGTAAAATTAAGTTCGAAAATGAGATAAATCGGGCAACTCCTTCGTGGGGTTGCCATACAAAAATTTCGTTTTACACTATATATTTGGACACTGCCTGAGAACACATCGACATAGAAAGCTGAAATTTCGCACATGGTGTTTTCATAATAATAGCAAATAAAATTTCAAAAATGGACTAAATCGGGCGACCCCTTCTTGGTGTTGCCACATAAAAATTTACGTTTTTTACATATACTGTGAGAACGATCAGTCCTCGACATTTTTATTGTACCAAAGACTTCTTTATAATACGAAATTCTATAAAATTACTAATAGTCATTTTTTCTGTCCGACGAACCGTTCTAGAAAATATATGCGAAAAACCACTTCAAAAATCAAACTTGCATAGATCGATGATCATACGAAATTTTATACGGGCATTCATCTAGGGTATCATAAGAATTGGTCGAAGAACAATTCTAGCTATTTTACTTGTTATATGTTGAAAAACTTCGTGGTAAATATCGTCCAGAAATGATACTTGAAATTTTGAGTTTACATTCCTTATACACTACAGGCACACACTTGGAAACATTTTTATCATATTCTAATCGAAACTGGGTTAAAAGGATAAAGTGTACTTTTGCATAATAACCCAAAATATCAGATCAAATTTTATGCCTTTATTTTTTCAAATTATTTGATTGTTTTGTTTTTCCGTTTAAAAGAATTTCTGGGTTTCCAATATGCATTGCTTTTAATTAAAATATCAATAAAATAATCGAGTATTTTGCATGATTTTTATCACAAATATCATCTTCTGCAAACCACTCGCTTAGTTCGCTGGTTTATCTTGCGTTCTCAACGCACGCGCTCTTTATGACTTCTTTGATAGATTTCATATTTGGACTGGCGGAAATAATTTTGAGAGAAATATTTAAAAGATTTTCCATTGGCTGGAAGATTGCTCTTCAAGACATAAACAATGTGTTTCCTATGATTAATCAAATTTTGTACATGTACTTTTATTTTCAAAAGTTGAAGCTTTTTATAAATTCTGACAGCTGTTTCTGTCCAACTGGACCATCATCGGAGAATAGACAAGTGCTAGTGGTATACATTTACAAATTCGAGAATCTCTTCGTCTAGACTTAAAATAAAAATAAAATACAATAAAATGCACACACATAATGTCCATCAAATGTTTATGAGGATAGGATTACGAATGTAGCTGAACCAATTGGCTCGACATGTTCATTCAATATGTTTTTTCCCTTGTATTGCTTTCCAAATTTCATAATTTTGTAAAATATTCAATTTTTTCCCCTTATTTTCAACATGAAGAATGTAGATGTACAAAAGTCTACTACTTTTATTCAATGTGTTTCCTCCATGGTGGTCAGCAGAGCAGGTGATACAAAAAGTTGTATGGCAGGGGGGCCATGTCAACCGTTTCGGAGTTACAGGATGATTAAGAAAAAACACGATAGTTTATCACAAAACACCCTATATATTAAAAAATACAGATATACTGGCACAATTAACAGCTCATTCTGTGCACAACTTCATGGCTGTTATGACCCAGATCATAATTATTAAGTTAAAAATTAAATTAGCATTACTAATTTAATATAGTCAAATTCAGTATAATCATGATAAACCAAGAATTTCATTTAATCTAGCGTAAGCATTTTAAAGGGTTATTATTCTTAAGTTTATTGAGCCAGCGATCATAATTCACCACCGTGAGCAGTGCCAATTTCCATTTTTTCTGCTTTACATGCAGTTTTTACAATATTTACGCCAGGGGAATTACTGCTGGGTCAGCATTCTCACTGCGGTGATTTATTAATCGCTCAAGTCGATGAACCCTGTTTCTTACCGGTCAATTTGTGAATTGATTTATTAATATTGATTACGCATGTTCAATTTTATTATAAATATATTGAATGAAATAAATAATAAAATCAGTTTTGTTATAATCGACAATCAGTGCGTTTCTACTCATTCAAGTCAGAACGGTCAGCTTTTCAACCATTCCCCATTATTTTGAGTATCGATACAAGCATCGATATTCAATTCTACAGCGGTCTAGATTTTGCATCTAGGCCTATACATCTCAGTTAAAGCAAAAGAGCTTTAACTTAAACATTTGTGACCCCGACGTGATTCAAGTGCATCACTTGAGTCACATACATACATTCATTGTGGTTGTAACTGAAACGCTTATTTCCGCCAGAAGGAAAACTTATCATCGCCTTTGAAGAAGATTTCATTTGACTTCCCATCACAAAGTGAGATTACAAGTGAGATTGAGTGAAAATCTGATTAACACGAAAACCTCCATAACTTAACAAAAGTATGGAAGCACTGTTCAAGGAACAAGATCTGAACGGAGATGAGGTTGAAGCAATAATCTCGAATTATAAGAAAGACTCGGTCGACAGGAAAACCTTACCATATTATGAGGAACGACTTAGGCGTCTCGAAGAACGTTGGTCCTTGTTTGATGCTACAGACACGAATGATTACTATAACGCCATCTTAACCATCTTCAACAAGTATAAAAACCATTTCACCAGCCAAATTAAATTATTCAACAAGGCCACCACTAAAGAGGTCATAGCTGGTACAAGTGACAACGCCCATAACCAAGATGCCACAGATCCAAAACAGCAAAGGTCTGATGACACCAATGCTCATGAAGAGCGTCGCAGAACTACAGAGATTCAATCAAACCCACAACAGCAAATAATTCGAGCAATAAGACGACAAGGCGAAGTCATCAAGGCACTTCGTCGGCTCATTGCAGGAATGAAAATGGATGAGGATCAACAGAATAAAAATTATTATGACCTGAAGATAAGCAGGTTAAATCAACATTGGTTGCAGATCGAAAATATAAACCACAATATCTGGGAATTAGCCGAAGATCCAATTCAAATGGGTTACAATGTTGATGAGTACGTGCAATTAGAAGAAGAGGTACAATATCAACTAGTATATCTATCCGACAAACGGGATAAATTAACAACTTCTAGTACAACAATCAACAATAACACCATGATGAAACTTCCAAAAATAGTCCTTCCAAAATTTGATGGAGACTATTTAAAATGGCGTCAGTTTTATGATCTGTTTAACCAAATGGTTCACAAACAATCAATGGCCGATTGCCAAAAAATGTGGTATCTTAAAACAAACTTGTCTGAGGAAGCTGAAAGGTTAATACGCCATTTAACCTTGTCAGATGAAAATTACACCGCTGCTTGGGACATGTTAAAGGATCGCTATGAGAACTCCAGATTGTTAGTCACAGCTCTACTCAACAAATTATTATCGCAACCAGTTATTGTGAACTAAAGTTCTATAGCAATTAAAACGCTCCATGATACAACGCAGGAATGTTTACTGGCTTTGAAGAATCTTAAGGTTTCCACCGCTGATTGGGATCCAATACTAATGCATCTGCTAATCAAGAAATTGGATCAAACTACACATCGTTTATACGAACAATCTCTAAGTCATCCACGAAATCTTCAATCTACGAAGAGCCTCTTATCATTTCTGGAGAATCGATTCCAATCTCTGGAAGCACTCGGAAGCAAGTCAAAAATTCCAGGAAACTACAACATTAAACAAGGGACAACAAAACCTTTCACCTCTGCTGCTACAACTATAGCAAATTGCATATCATGCAAGAGAAACCACGCACTATTCTCGTGTAAGAACTTTCTTCGACTAACACCATCAAACCGGCTAGCTCTCGTCAAAAAACATAATTTGTGTATCAACTGTCTGAGACCAGGCCATTCATCACAGCAGTGCACATTGAGGAGCTATACAAAATGTACTAGAAAACACAACACTCTGTTACATATCGAGACATATTCAGCCTCATCTCAGTCACTTCCAAAAGTATTTCCACAATCACCAACGAAATGTGAAGTTAACGACAGACCAACAACATTAACCGCACAAACAGCCACAGGACAACAAAATTACATTCTATTGAGTACAATTCTCGTGAATTTAGATGACAGTAAAGGAATGAGCATCGAAGGCAGAGCAGTACTGGACTCCGGATCTCAGATTAATTTCATAACCGAAAGAATGATTAAAAAACTTGGCCTGACTAGTACTTCTCAACAGATGCAGATACAAGACATTGGACAAACAAAACAGCATACACAACGAAGAGTAAATATGCTCTTACAGTCAAAATTGAATAGATTTGCTACTAGGGTAGAGGCCTTCGTTCTGCCACAAATCATAGCACCTCAACCTACTCAAGAAATAAGTACAGATTCCTGGGCGATACCAAAAAATATAAAATTAGCCGATCCCAACTTCAACAATCCATCTCGTATAGACGTACTGCTGGGAGCAGAATTCTACCATGACCTGATATGTATAGGCCAAATAAAGTTGGGCGAAAACTTACCAACCCTCCAGAATACTGTATTTGGCTGGATAGTAGCCGGAAGGGTCGGTGCAAGACACTTAGACAAGGCCACCTGTGGGGTTTGCAGTGAAGATGAAACGTTTGACATAGAAAGGTTTTGGAGACTGGAGGAAGTTGACACTACGTCTCAAACACTCTCACCAGAGCAAGCACGATGTGAGAATCATTTCAACCAAACTGTGAAAAAAGACCCTACGGGACGATTCATAGTGCGCCTACTATTTAATCAAGCCACTGACAAACTAGGGGAGTCCAAGGATATCGCTCTACGAAGATTCCTGTCGCTAGAACGAAGACTTGCCAGACACAATGATGTTGAATCACAATACGTGGAATTCATGAATGAATATATCAAGCTCGGCCACATGCAAGAAATTAACGAAAGAACTATTCAACATCCATACTACTTTCTTCCTCATCATAGCGTTATCAAATCCGACAGCCTAACGACTAAACTAAGGGTTGTCTTTGATGCATCTGCCAAAACTTCCACGAACGTATCGCTGAATGATGTCTTAGCAACAGGACCGACTATACAGGACGAACTCTTTTCAATCTTGCTGCGATTCAGATTGCCCAAATTCGTCTTCACAGCTGACATCGAGAAGATGTACCGCCAGGTCCTACTCAATAAAGAAGATCGTCGATTTCAGTTAATCATATGGAGAAGTGACTCGAATGCCCCACTGAAATTCTATCAGTTGAACACAGTGACCTATGGAACAATAACAGCTCCATTCCTAGCCACAAGATGTCTAAAAAGGTTGGCACAGGAAGATGGCAAGGATTATCCTACAGCTTCGGAGGTAATTCAGCGCGATTTCTACGTAAATGATGTCATGACAGGGTCCAATTGCCTAGCCACAGCCATTGACACTCAAAGCCAACTGATTGCTTTACTCCAGAAAGGCGGATTCAAGCTTCGAAAGTGGTGTGCTATCCATCCACGCTTACTTCAAAACATTTCACGAGAAGATACTGCTATTCAATTGGACTTCAATGATGAAGTTGAAGAGCATATCAAAACCCTGGGCTTAACATGGATACCAAAAAATGATGTCTTCTGCATTAAAACCAATTGGACTAAAACAGATCGAGTGACCAAAAGACTCATATCATCGGACATAGCTCACTTGTTCGACCCGCTCGGAATCATGGGGCCAGTTGTCGTTACCGCCAAAATGTTCCTTCAACAATTATGGAATCTTAAACTTGACTGGGATGCCGCAGTCCCATCAGAGCTTCATACAAGATGGATCTCATTTTGGTGAAGGGCTGCAATTATTGAATGACATAAAAATCCCAAGACACGTGTTCAGCCAAGAATGTCCAAGATCCACACAAATACATGCATTTGCAGATGCTTACGTGCTCACACGTATTGTTCCGCACTAACAACACTTCTCTTAACCAGTATGATTCTACCCATTATCAGAGGACAGCCTATTGAAACATCCCCTTTCACACCACAATCTGGGTTATATTTTGCGATCTCAGAAAAACCAACAGTGACCCAGTATGGATACAGTTATTCCACCCAAATCAATGGATCTACGCTTTCAAAGAGAAGACTACAGTCAACGTCGTATGTGGAAATGATGTATCTCAAATGTCAATCGAAGGTTCCGGTCTCTTGAAACTTCAAGCAAACTGTGTTATCAGGCAAGAATTCTTGACGATCCAAGGGCATCATGTATATCCAACTACCAGCAAGTTGTCCTACACACGTGTCGGAAGTATTCCCAAACCCATAAGCCTCGATCATCTTCCAATGATACAACACAATGTCATAGCGCATCACGCTAAATTAGCAGAATTGAGAGCCCTTCAGAAGGAAGTTCAAATGCAGGATATAAGAGAACTCCCAAATAAATTTCACGCACACCACGTCCATCACTACGCGGTAGGATATCTAATACTGTCCCTGGTAATCATTATTACAATTTTTGGAATCATTTGGAGATGCAAAACAACTAAATCATGCTGCAATACATCTAAGCCACCTAAACCCAGCCCGAGACGAGTTACAACCCCGGACTTCAGGGTAAACATTGACACTTGAACAAGTTATGTTCAACGCGGGGGAGTATGTTATGACCCAGATCATAATTATTAAGTTAAAAATTACATTATAATTACTAATTTAATATAGTCAAATTCAGTATAATCATGATAAACCAAGAATTTCATTTAATCTTGCGTAAGCATTTTAAAGGGTTATTATTCTTAAGTTTATTGAACCAGCGATCATAATTCACCACCGTGAGCAGTGCCAATTTCCATTTTTTCTGCTTTACATGCAGTTTTTACAATATTTACGCCAGGGGAATTACTGCTGGGTCAGCATTCTCACTGCGGTGAATTATTAATCGCTCAAGTCGATGAACCCTGTTTCTTACCGGTCAATTTGTGAATTGATTTATTAATATTGATTACGCATGTTCAATTTTATTATAAATATATTGAATGAAATAAATAATAAAATCAGTTTTGTTATAATCGACAATCAGTGCGTTTCTACTCATTCAAGTCAGAACGGTCAGCTTTTCAACCATTCCCCATTATTTTGAGTATCGATACAAGCATCGATATTCAATTCTACAGCGGTCTAGATTTTGCATCTAGGCCTATACATCTCAGTTAAAGCAAAAGAGCTTTAACTTAAACAATGGCTTTCCAACAACTGCTCAACCAGCCCCAAACCCCCTCCTCCCAGGAGCTATGCCGGTCTAAAATAAAAAACATCTATGTTTTTAGAGAAACGTAATTTTTTTTATAAAAACTGTAAACTGTAGAGTTTCCTCTTTACTTTGACCTATTATACCCTATATGCTATGTGCAGCCGTTTAAGAGTTATTAGTTCTTCACGTATTCCCAAAGCTATTCTCAAACTTATTCTCAAAGATAATTTGTTCCCTTGGTGACGTCATTTGAAAAAAATATCGGCTAACGTCGGTATGACCGAAATAGGTTGTGAGTTAATAACTCGTTAACGGCTGCAAATAGCTCATAGGGTGTAATAGGTCAAAGTAAAGATTAAAGTCTACAGTTTACAGTTTTTATAAAAAATGAGGTTTTTCTAAAAACATAGAGGTCAAAGTAAAAAAAAGTAAGGAAATCCGAAATTGTTATTTTAGAAAAGCCGGGAAAAAGGTATAATTGGCCTAAGACTAATTCTTTCGATGCCATCTAGTCTCACCCTATAGGCAAATCGCTAAGGTAGTTTTACGAATCTATTTCTAGAACGGTTTGTCGGACAGTAAAAATCGTTATAAAAATTTTCATAGGGTTTTATATCCTGAAAACTTTTCCAGTACATCAAAAAGTCCTGAGCTGACTGCTTTATCAATAATTATATGTAAAATTATGTAATTTGAAACGAACCATGAATGTGTTCTCAAGTTATTATGGTGACGGACGGAGGGCAGACGGATATGCAAAAATCTAAATAATTAATAATACCTACATATGCGTGGGTGTCCAATCCATTTGGCTCTACCAGCATTATTTCTATGCGTTACAAACGGAATGACAAACTTAGCATATCATATGAGACTTTATCCAAGATATAAAAATCATTAGTTTATAAAATGAAAAAATTTGTTAAAATATTTTTGTAACGTAAATCGATGGGATTTATAAAATATTATTGTATTCAAATTTTCAGCTTTATCAATCAAAAATAGCAAACTAAAAAGCATAATAAATGTATTTCTAGGTCGCTCTCACTCCGCTCATAGTACCAACAATTTGAATATCACACGATCACAATATGAAGTATATCGACGTAGGGGAGAAAATAATTGATGAATTTGTGAAAATGTTGTTCATATTTTCGAAAATGTTCCCATTTCGAGCTGTTAGAACTACTCATCTATTATATTTACGTGTGTAAGATAAAAACACTGTAGCATATATAGCTGTGAAAAAAACAATCGCCGTCTAAGAAATTTGCTTGCATATAATTTGCAGTACTGATTACAATGCTGCGTCTTTTTCCTGATAGTGAAAGGAGATGCACGGATTTATAAAGGAATAAAAATCATCAAATTGCCAGCTTTGAAGAATTACAACTTTAGAATTAGAACCAAATATTTTAGATCTATTTTGGGATTTTATGAAAATTGAAATGCAATTTGATAACTTTTCCCCATAAAAAAAATTGTGGCTACCTACAGGCGTTTTATAGAATGAAATTAATTTAAATTTCCAATGAACAACTATAGTATAAAAAAAAACGCAGCTAATACCTCCATATCAGTTGCATATCATCGCGAAATTTTCCTTCCGCGTGAAGCAATAATATTTTGTATCAAATGAGCTTCCAAAATTAACACATTCAAATGCGTATTAATATATCTACCATGGTAAACTTTGGTAGTGTTGCATTTACTCCATTCAGTGCATCATGCATGCCTTGACTTGATGTGATGCCTGCTGGTACAGTGGGCTCAAAATTCAATACACAAGATGCGAGCTCTGCAAGAAAAGCTTTGACGATTGCATCCAAACTTTCAGATTGAGCTTTCAAATATTGGTTCGCAAAGCAAATTTAATCTTGTCATCTCCTTAGCCTTTATTACTTTATGGTAGTACTAAGAAAGTAATGTATGAGAAGAGCTCATAGAAAACCTCAATAACTCACTGATCTCGGCTAAATATATCATGGGTACGAACCAAAAATGTTTTTCAATATATGTAGGCAAAAATTCATTTCTTTCATAGAATTTAAATCGACCATATTTCTTCAGATTTTCTTTGCATTATTGGTGGCTGATGACGATTCGAATAAGTTGTGTCTGGACAATCTCGGCTTCCTGGAAATTGGATTCATTTGGTTGCTTGGGCTTGTTAGCTAAAAACCTTTATGAGCGTAGATGTATATCAGCGCGGATTTTTGTCTCAGGTCTTTATAAATTGATTTCAATGTAGGAAAGAATTGATTTATTTCTTAGAATTGAAATCGAATCTATTTCTTCAGAATTCGTCTGCATTACTGGTGGCTGTAGACGGTCCGAATTCCGCGAATAAAACTAATACGAAAGTGTTATACTGAAAATTCCAGTTCAACCCTTTATTATCGAGATATAAGGCCTCAAATTGTACTTATGTTTTTAAATGTTGACCATACCAAAAGATAGCCGGGCTTATGATAGGTAGCTTTTGATACTACCACTTCGATGAGATCTTTGTGCATTTCCGAGAAAAATGGCAAAGGAACACGGTGCATAGAATACAATTTGAGGCGTAGAAAAGGATGAGTTGAAGAACATTAGCTGCGACAAATGTCCGAAGTGATTTCACTTAAAATGTACGAAGTTCAACAACTTTGAGGAAGCCTCCAATTCTACTTTTTATTGTCAAGACTGTCTAAAATAAACGTACCTGCTTGCCTTATTTTTGTAAAGAACGAACGTAGCAATAAGAATATTTACATATACATATTTATTACCTATTTAAGAAAATATCTTTAATCAACTGAATTCCTATATTTTTAAAAATGAACTGGGATTATGTTTTGTGTTTTACTTTAAGAAAATGAGCTTTTTTTTCCTGAATAATATATTTTAATACTTTTAATTTTAGTCTTTTCTTTGCATTTTGAAAAATAATTGATTTTTCCTTCTGGCCGGTAATAGACGCACTCTTGGCCGGAAATAGAATTTCCGTGGCCGGAAACTAACAAAAGTGATGTTTTGTATACTATTTGATTATACTAATGTTTTAGAAAGAAAATATTGAAAGAAAAGCACAGAAATACATAAAAGAGAAGTATACTTATTTATTTAAAATATAACATGTTTCACCAAATCAAATTCCACCATTATATAAAGGGTCGATTACAAGAAAAGTGTTAGTTGGCTGGTAATAGGTGCAGTTACCCTACCTCTAGTTGACTGCGTTAAACTATCAAAACAATAATTATGCCTAGAAGAAGAAAAAGTTTTGATAAATCGAATAATACCTTCGAGATATTGTCTAACGAATCTTTTGTTTCTCAGTCACATTTATATAGTAGTAGTTATAGTGGCAGTTGGTATTGCTTTACATTTGGTTTTATTGCCAAATTTCCACAAAGTCTGTACTGTGCGAATAGCAGTACTTCACGTGTGATAGACACTTTCAGTTTATGCCAAGTCTTTGGATGCATATGCTTTTCAGATAACTTTATACTGGCTGGTGTTTCTCCATATTATATAGTTCTTCCAAAACTTTCCAGCTAGCGACCCCATCTTGATATTTTATTTCTTGAGACTCTGGTGGGTCGTCCCCACGTTGGGCGCTGCTACGGATGTTTTCACTTATTCCTCCAGCTAGTTCAAAAATTTTGGATTTTGTTTGGCCGGCTTGAGACTCTTTTCTCGGTGGATCGTCTCCACGCTGTAGCGTTTTGCCCTCACGCTACTTTTCGTTTTTCTTTCTGTTTTGTTTTCCCATAAATTTCTCCGGTACCTAAAAAGGGGCAACAGGATTCTTATTTTTCTTTTTTTAATGTAGCCCTGTGCTACCTTTCCATACGAATCATCAATCCCCTGAAATAATACCAGACACAAGAAAATACCTACCGCAGTGGCGTCTGTTGACCAAGAAGAAAAATACAAAAATTTTCACCACGATTAATTCATAGCCAAAATATTATCGCACTAACATGCGCCCAAAGTCCGTATCAACATTTAACAATAATTCAACAGAAGGCGAAAGTACGAAAAGTTTAACAAACCCTGTACTAAACCCCACTTGCATGCCATTCCTGCCCAGAATCCGAACACCGTCCCGTATGTCGCTAGCCTAGCACGCAAGCGGCGCGATATCATGTGACCACGAACCACCCAATAACAACCTGAGACGTGTACCCGCTATAACATGCGAGGAATTGCTCTCGAGCTTTTGTGAAACTTGTGAGATAGTGGCCAGGGGATTTATTGAGTGGCTGTCAACGAGCGAGGTAGCCATCTGAGTGCTGCGTGAAAAAGTTTTTTTTTTAAGCATTGCAAGTAATTGCACAAAAGGGAAACAAGAAAATAAAAAGGGACGACTGGAAACTTTCTTGCGATTGTGTACCTGCAAAGTGATTAACTTGTGAACTTCCTCGGCAGGAATTGTGACTTCGTTAGATTTATAATTAATTCATAATTTCGAACTTTCTTTGAACTAACACATTTATAGGCGTACAAATTTAATATGCGTCATGCTATGCTAAATTTTCTTATGAGTTACATACCAATATACGCACAAATTAAAGATCTTCCTCTTTAGATCGCAAATAAATTTAGTATTTTGGATTTTGTTTTATATTTATACGCGCAATCTCTAGATTTCGATCTTTATATTCATAATAAAGTTTGTCTTTGAATTTTCGTTTGAACTTACACAGTTATATTCCCATAAATTTAGTACGAGTAAATTTCTAGATCTCCCTCTAAATAAATTAGATATCGATATTAATATTGAATAGAGGCACCAATTTTGAATTTTCTTTCGAACGTATGTATACATACCTATGTTTGTGAATAATATACCCGCACAAAAATAGTTGCTTCTTCCTTAAATCTATAATAAATATATTATTTTGAATTTTCACTGAGCTGAAATAATAATAGAACGCGCAAGTTACCGATCTTCCTCTTTAGATCTATTATAAAGGTAGTATTTTGGATTTTCTTCTGAGTTTATACAAGTATTACGCGCTAAGTCTACAGAGAACTGTGGCCTATCGCATATTTGTCATTTTGTACAACTTCTGGGTACAGAACACCTAACCTCCGAACGGGTTCCACATACGAGCCATATACCTCTTCCCTATTTCCGGGTTTCCGGGATATTGGTACAATCCAAATACGAATTCCTATTCCAAGTGATCAGTTTCAACGGACCAAGTATGGATTTCAACTATCTATCTCCAGACGAGCTGGCAATCGAGTACAGTGTGCGCAACATCGATCCATCTCACGAGGACGCTCGAAACCAGATTCTGAAGGCTTTCGAAGCCGAGCAGCTAGTTCCTAGCAGAGAAGCGCAAAGATCTCACGCGCACAAGAATCCCTGGCGGGAGGTCGACTAAATCGGCAGCCGATTGGAGGCTCTATGGTATTAACTCAGTACGGATCCTATTCGAACGGATGGGGATCGGACGCGCTATCGTAGTCAGATCATCCACGTTGTTCACAGGGCCCGACGGTTGCACAATACTTCTCCGTCCGCGCTCGGAAGTCCAGGAACATCTTTCGGGATTGGAAGATCTCCTGAATTCGGTCGAGACAATCTAGCTTCCATTGCAGGGTCGGGTGCCTGATAAGGAAGGCGCTCGTGGTCTGGAAATCCCATCCGTCAGCGTGACAGATACCAACCTTGGAGGGGCTGGTCTAACGGGTGTTAATTCCAAAGCTCCAACTCGATTACGCTACTCGACTGTAAGTACTCCCAAGCTTAGTACATGCAGTCCCCGTTTCAACCCGGGTACGCCGGGCCCTAATTTACCATTTCCAGGTGGGAGAAATATGCAACAGAATCCTGCCGGTGATTTCACCACGCGGACAGCCTTTCTTGAAGGAAGACCACGCTTCCGTTCGGTTCACGAACGTTTAGAGGCCTTGCACACGGGACCAAACCGCGGTGCAGGAGCAGATCCCCCACCAAGTCATAATTATTTCGATTCACGACCACCCAGGGCACCAGGGTCAGGAGTCTCACTGCGTCAGCATATCATCGACAGAGTACTGCCAGAGAAGTATGACAAATAGTCCTGTTTTTAGATGGAAACTATACTTCGATGGTACCTCAGGTCTAGATGTGACTGAATTTATTTTTCGAGTAGAGTCACTAGCCTTGCTAGAACAAATGCCTTGCGCCGAGCTATGTGCCGGTTTTCATTCGCTCGTCACTGGAAAAGCCGCGAATTGGTACTGGCTGTACCTATGAGACCACCGTTCTCATTCCTGGACGGAACAACGCGCGGCACTTCTTCGGGAATTCAGGAATCACGAGACTGATTACGAAATACGTAAACAAGTAGAGGATCGAAGACAAGGTCCCCGAGAATCTTTCAGCGACTATCGCCTGCGGTGGAGATCCTAAGGAGGAATATGAAGCCGCCTTTGCAAGGGGCATTGCTGCTGCACCACACAGCGAACGTTCTCGACCTGAGAGACTTGTGCTGCAAATTCGAAAAACGTTTGTCCCAGACCAAGCCACAGTCTCGAGAGTTACCGCCACGGCGATTAGTTCACGAATTATATTCGGATAGTCAATATCTGTCAAACCACCCGGAATTTGAAACACATGACGTGGTAGCAGCCTTCCAAGCAATGCCACAGAGGGATTATCAACCACCCCTCAGACCAAGACTCATCTGCTGGGACTGTGCTGCAGAGGGACACGCCCATCACGCCTGTCTGCGACCACGGCGAATATTCTGCTCCGGATGTGGCTCAGCAGGTGTTGTGAAAAGCTAGTGCCCAACTTGGTCATCGGGATACCTGAGGCGGAGTCAGAACTTAGTGGGAACTCCGCGTATTCTGACTCCAGCCCAGATTTCAAGGCGTTCCACCAGCGAAGCGGCAACCAACACCGATCCAGAGCGCTTGCGCTAGGTCAGCTGCGCGGGAGTGATGAGCGTGTCTCGCCCAAAGGCAGGCCAGTAGAAGTCCATGACGTTCCCGAACATAACCCGCTCCTAATGGTGACTAAACCTGCACAGTCATTCACAGCACCAATAACCACACGCGGTGTGTCTGTCCAAACCATCCAGACTTTACCAATCGATGAACCATGGGACTCAGAATCCTGTAGTTGTACATCTACCGAAAATATATCAGCAGATTTCGCCACCGATTCAGATAGTGAATGTGTATCCGCCCAGGATCGTATCACGCACCCGCCATTACCACAGCCTGCGCAGAAATATAAAGGCTGCCGTCGCTGAAACAACGCTACCAAGTAGTACAGATCTCCGGCCTTACGCTGACGTCTTCATCCAAGGCCAGCGAATAAGGGGTCTATTAGACAGTGGCGCCAGCGTCAGCGTGTTAGGTTTCGGGGGCGAAAAATTTCTAGAAAAAGCAGGGATCCGCTTCCATTCCATGTTGTCTACCATATCGACTGCGGACGGTCAACAGCAACAGGCGTTAGGTCACATTCGTGTGGTAATGTAGTATGGAGAAAAGACTTGATTCGCCTCCATATAGTTCCCTCTCTGCAACAGTCCCTGTATTTGGGGATCGATTTTTGGAGAGCCTTCGGTCTGGCTCCAGTCATGGTAGGCGAGCTATTTTCAATACCTTAACGCGCACGCATGTGCTCTCAGAAACACGACTTGTCCGATGAAAATAACCATCGCTTGCAAACTTACGCTCTTACGCTGAACATGAGATAGATGTCGTTGCTGCAAAGTCCATCAAACAACGCTACTACGCTGTGTTCCCAGTGATACAGAAAGCAATGTCCGACGAGCTCGATCGTATGCTAGCACTCGGAGTTATCGAGGAGAGTCAGAGTGCATGGTCTTCTCCCGTCACCTTGGTGAGAAAACCAAATGAGAAGGTTCGAATATGTTTGGGCGCTCGCAAGATAAACTCTGTGAGTGTGCCGGACACATTTCCTTTACCTCTCATCGATGGGCTCCTGAGTCGATTACAAGAGACTCAGTTTATTTCAGCCATCGACCTAAAAGACGCTCCCGTGATAAGACAGCGTTCGCCGTTCCAGGGCGGCCGTTGTACCAGCTCACAGTCCTCCCCTTCGGACTATGTAACGCTCCTTAGACGATGTGCAAGTTAATGTGTAAGGTCATTCCACACCAATTGCATGACCGGGTATCTGTCTACTAAGACGACTTGCTCATTCCCTCCTCTACGTTTGATGAACATCTCAAGCTGCTTACCACAGTCGCAGAGCTGTTGCGTAAAGCCGGCTTAACCATCAACGTGGAGAAGAGTAACTTCTGCATGCGAGAAGTCAGGTACCTTGGTTTTGTAGTTGGAAATGGCTGCATAAGGGCATACCCAGGGAAAGTAACTGCCATACAGAACTTTACAAGAACAAACACCATCAAAATGCTCCGAAGTATCCTGGGAGTCTGTGGCTGGTACCGGCGTTTCATTCCATAGTTTGCTACAATAGCTACTCCTCTCACAGACCTGCTGAAAAAGAACATCAAATTCCTGTGGACCGAGCAAGCAGAACTACCGTTCACGCAGCTGAAGGGATGTCTTACCACTGCTCCAGTACTTGCTAATCCAGATTTCTCGCAGCCGTTTTTCATTCAATGTGATGCAAGCACGACGGGAGTGGGCAGCGTGTTATTCCAGCGATCTGCTGACGGAGCTGAACACACCATCGCGTTTATGTCGCACAAGTTGAATGCAGCACAAAAGAATTATAGCATCACCCAGCTAGAGTTTCTGGCGGCGGTACGTATTGTCAAGCGCTTCGACCATATATTGAGGGCCTTGAGTTTACGATTATCACCGACCATGCTAGTCTTATATGGCTCATGGACCAAAGGGATCTATGCGGCAGGCTAGCACGGTGGAATCTTAAACTCCAAGCCTTCACGTTCGACATCTAATATCGGAAAGGCAAAGAAAACGTGGTGGCTGACGCTCTGTCCCGTTGTTTCGCTGAGAAGTTGGGAAGTTGTCTTATGAAGAAAGACGCCTTTTCTCCTGCCATCGAATCAATCGTTGTAGACTCACAGGCATATCTGGAGACTTCTTACGTCGAGCGAGTTCAGAAAATAACCTCTAACGCAAAAGCTTTTGATAACCTCCGAGTCACAGACGGCAAAGTATATAGAGCATTTGCTTCCCCCAAGAACATCGTGGGAGGGAGTCAAGTCTCATGGAAGCTCTGGGTGCCTGAAGGGCTCACCACCAAACTGATTGATGACGAGCACCAACAGCCGCGCATTTTGGGATTGCTAAAATCCTTGACAATCTACATCACCAATACTATTGGCCGTCTATGGGGCTCGACGTACAGAAATTCGTGAATCAGTGTGAAGTGTGTAAAAGCGGGAAAACGTGCAACTACTCTCTTAGACCTCCTTTAGGAGAGCGACGATACACAGAGCTACTTTGGCAGCGCATGTTCTGCGATTTCTTGGGTCCCTACCCACGAAGCCAGAAAGGAATCAGGTACATCTTCATCATCCTTGACCACCCAACCAAATTTGTGCTGTTGAAAGCAATGCCAGAAGCCACCTCTGCGCGGGTCGTGAGCTACTTAGAGCAAGAAGTATACCATTTGTTCGGGGTCCCCGAATTCCTTCATTCTGACAACGGAAGCCACTTCACTTCCAAACTATTTATCCAGTCGTTACAGAAGTATGGGGTCGAACACTGTCTCTCTCCAGTCTAACGCATCCGAGCCAGTTAATCAATCAGTACTCGCCGCGATTCGCGCTTATATCGGAGATGATCATCGGAACTGGGATGAACACCTGAGTGAGACAGCGTTCGCTCTTCGAAACGCAGTGCATGATTCCACCAAGTGCTCCCCGTACTTCGCGATGTTTGGAAGCCACCCTGTAACACATGGTAACTTCTACCAATTATTGCGAGATCTGACTTCGGACACAGATTGCGCTCCTGAAACAATCCCAGTAAATAAAAGAGTGCACTTAGTGCGGGACCAGATCAAAGCACATTTGGCTGAGGCGTACAAAAGATACTCCGCAGGCCACAATCTCCGAACCCGCTTGAGAACCTTTCAGCCAGGGTAGGTCGTTTTCGTACGAAATCACGTGCAGAGTAGTGCGGTAGATCCATTCGCTGCTAAGCTGACTCCCAAATTCATCAAAGCGACTGTCACTGAGCGGATAGGCCGCGTTGCATATCGCTTAAAGAACGACAAAGTTCTTCCGATCGGAGTCTACCATGCTCAGGATATTAAGTCCTGACCCGAGCTAGATTAGTCCTGGTAGCCCTAAGAAGGCATCCAGCCAGCTTAACTGGTAATTACAGGTTACCAGTGCGCCGCTTAGGACCCGCTCAGCCTAGCGGCCGGTATACCTCTTGTTAGCAGGCCAACCTTTTCATACCTCCCTTGACAATGCGTCTAAACCCCTCCCACATGGTACCCTACGCTTCCGGAGACCCGATCTGTGTGTGGGGACTTACGGACGCCCTACACACGAGCTGTGGTCTGCGGTCAGAGGGAGATGCAACCGTAGGTGGGGCCCTGCGTCAGTTGGTTAGGAAGGGGCGAAGGCGGACGAACAGACCAGTTTGTTAGGTTGCCGGACTGTAAGTACGTCTTTGGCTTTCGTTGTCGAAGACAAGGTTGAACTCCAACCAAGGACCGTCGCGACTCCCGGGATGCGTCCGTAATTCGCCACACACAGATCGAGTCCGATGAAACCCTAGGGGCTTCGGCAACGCTGGTACAGCATCATCTCTACTTTAGCTGAGCAGATGTTTCACCCCTAATCCCTTCTGGATTAGCCTCGATATGAGGATTTTGTTCTTTCCTGTCATTTCTTCCTTATTTCCCAATCTGCGGTGGCTGAGCGAAAAATGTTGCTAATGGACAATGATCCTAGTAAAACCCATCTCTACCTTGGCTGAGTAGATGTTTCACCCCTAAACCCTTCTGGATTAGCCTCGATATGAGCACTTTCTTCTTTCCTGTCCTTGCTTCCTTATTTCATAATCTGCGGTGACTGATCGAAAAATGTTGCTAATGGACAATGATCCTAGTAAAACCCATCTCTACCTTAGCTGAGTAGATGTTTCACCCTTAATCCCTTCTGGATTAGCCGCGATATGAGGATTTTCTCCTTTGCTGTCTTTTCTTCCTTATTTCCTAATCTGCGGTGGCTGAGCGAAAAATGTTGGTAATGGACAATGATCCTAGTAAAACCCATCTCCACCTTAGCTGAGTAGATGTTTCACCAATAATCTCTTCTGGGTTAGCCTCGATATGAGGATTTTCTTCTTTCCTGTCTTTTCTTCCTTATTTCCTTATCTGCGGTGGCTGAGCGAAAAATGTTGCTAATGGACAATGATCCTAGTAAAACCCATCTCTAACTTAGCTGAGTAGATGTTTCACCCCTAATCTCTTCTGGGTTAGCCTCGATATGAGCACTTTCTTCTTTCCTGTCTTTTCTTCCTTATTTCCTAATCTGAGGTGGCTGAGCGAAAAATGTTGCTAATGGACAATGATCCTAGTAAAACCCATCTCTACCTTAGCTGAATAGATGTTTCACCCCTAATCCCTTCTGGATTAGCCTCGATATGAGGATTTTTGTCTTTCCTGTCTTTTCTTCCTTATTTCCTAATCTGCGGTGGCTGAGCGAAAAATGTTGCTAATGGACAATGATCCTAGTAAAACCCATCTCTACCTTAGCTGAATAGATGTTTGACCCCTAATCCCTTCTGGATTAGCCTCGATATGAAGCTTTTCTCCTTTTCTGTCTTTTCTTCCTTATTTCCTAATCTGCGGTAACTGAGCGAAAATGTTGTTAATGGACAATGATCCTAGTAAAACCCATCTCTACCTTAGCTGAGTAGATGTCTCATGCCTAATCCCTTCTGGATTAGCCTCGATATGAGGATTTTCTTCTTTCCTGTCTTTTTTTCGTTATTTCCTAATCTGCGGTGTCTGAGCGAAAAATGTTGCTAATGGACAATGATCCTAGTAAAACCCATCTCTATCTTTTCTGGAATAGCCTCGATATGACGATTTTCTCCTTTTCTGTCTTTTCTTGCTTATTTCATAATCTGCGGTAACTGAGCGAAAATGTTGTTAATGGACAATGATCCTAGTAAAACCCATCTCTACCTTAGCTGAGTAGATGTCTCATCCCTAATCCCTTCTGGATTAGCCTCGATATGAGCACTTTCTTCTTTCCTGTCTTTCCTTCCTTATTTCATAATCTGCGGTGACTGATCGAAAAATGTTGCTAATGGACAATGATCCTAGTAAAACCCATCTCTACCTTAGCTGAGTAGATGTTTCACCCTTAATCCCTTCTGGATTAGCCTCGATATGAGGATTTTCTCCTTTGCTGTCTTTTCTTCCTTATTCCCTAATCTGCGGTGGCTGAGCGAAAAATGTTGGTAATGGACAATGATCCTAGTAAAACCCATCTCTACCTTAGCTGAGTAGATGTTTCACCCCTAATCTCTTCTGGGTTAGCCCCGATATAAGGATTTTCTTCTTTCCTGTCCTTTCTTCCTTATTGCCTAATCTGCGGTGGCTGAGCGAAAAATGTTGCTAATGGACAATGATCCTAGTAAAACCCATCTCTACCTTAGCTGAGTAGATGTTTCACTCCTAATCTCTTCTGGGTTAGCCTCGATATGAGCACTTTCTTCTTTCCTGTCTTTTCTTCCTTATTTCCTAATCTGCGGTGGCTGAGCGAAAAATGTTGCTAATGGACAATGATCCTAGTAAAACCTATCTCTACCTTAGCTGAATAGATGTTTCACCCCTTGTCCCTTCTGGATTAGCCTCGATATGAGGATTTTTGATTTTCCTGTCTTTTCTTCCTTATTTCCTAATCTGCGGTGGCTGAGCGAAAAATGTTGCTAATGGACAATGATCCTAGTAAAACCCATCTCTACCTTAGCTGAATAGATGTTTCACCCCTAATCCCTTCTGGATTAGCCTCGATATGAGGATTTTCTCCTTTTCTGTCTTTTCTTCCTTATTTCCTAATCTGCGGTAACTGAGCGAAAATGTTGTTAATGGACAATGATCCTAGTAAAACCCATCTCTACCTTAGCTGAATAGATGTTTCTCCCCTAATCCCTTCTGGATTAGCCTCGATATGAGGATTTTCTCCTTTTCTGTCTTTTCTTCCTTATTTCCTAATCTGCGGTAACTGAGCGAAAATGTTGTTAATGGACAATGATCCTAGTAAAACCCATCTCTACCTTAGCTGAGTAGATGTCTCATCCCTAATCCCTTCTGGATTAGCCTCGATATGAGCACTTTCTTCTTTCCTCTCTTTTCTTCCTTATTTCCTAATCTGCGGTGACTGAGCGAAAAATGTTGTTAATGGATAATGATCCTAGTAAAACCCATCTCTACCTTAGCTGAGTAGATGTCCCATCCCTAATCCCTTCTGGATTAGCCTCGATATGAGGATTTTCTTCTTTCCTGTCTTTTTTTCCTTATTTCCTAATCTGCGATGTCTGAGCGAAAAATGTTGCTAATGGACAATGATCCTAGTAAAACCCATCTCTACCTTACTTAGCTGAATAGATGTTTCACCCCTAATCCCTTCTGGATTAGCTTCGATATGAGGCTTTTCTTCCTTATTCCCTAATCTGCAAAGGCTGAGCAACAATTTTGTAAATGGACAATGATCCTAGTAGAACCCATCTCTACCGTCAATGAGTAGATGTTTCCACACTAATCCCGTCTGGATTAGCCTCGGTATGAGGATTTTCATTCCGTCTATCCTCTCCCCATTTCCCCATAGTGTTTTATTCTTTTTTTGTTTCCTTTCTGTGTGCGACGCGGTGCCCTAGCGAGTTCAGGCTGTAGAGCCAGGTTTGTGACGTATTCCTGGCTTGAGACTCTGGTGGGTCGACCCCACGTTGGGCGCTGCTACGGATGTTTCCACTTATTCCTCCAGCTAGTTCAAAAATTTTGGATTTTGTTTGGACGGCTTGAGACTCTTTTCTCGGTGGGTCGTCCCCACGCTGTAGCGTTCTGCCCTCACGCTACTTTTCGTTCTTCTTTCTGTTTTGTTTTCCCATAAATTTCTCAAGTACCTAAAAAAGGGCAACAGGGCTCTTATTTTTTTTTTAAAGTAGCCCTGTGCTACCTTTCCATACGAAGCATCAATCCCCTGAAAGAGAAATAATACAAGACACAAGAAAATACATACCGCAGTGGCCTCTGTTGACCAAGAAGGAAAATACAAAATTTTTCACCACGATTAATTCATAGCCACAAGATTATCACGGTAACATGCGCCCAAAGTGCGTATCAACATTTAACAGTAATTCAAAAGAAGGCGAAAGTACAAAAAGTTTAACAAACCCTGTACTAAACCCCATTTGCATGCCATTCATGCGCGGAACCCGAACACTGTGCCGTATGTCGCTTACTGGCCTAGCACGCAAGCGGCGCGATATCATGTGACCACGAACCACCCAATAGCAACCTGAGACGTGTACCCGCTATAACATGCGAGGGATTGTTCTCGAGTTTTTGTGAAACGGGTGAGATAGTGGCCAGGGGATTGATTGAGTGCCTGTCAACGAGCGAGGTAGCCAGCGGAGTGCTGGGTGAAAAAGTTTGTTTTCTTTTTAAGCATTGCAAGTAATTGCCCAAAAGGGAAACAAGAAAGTTAAAAGGGACGACTGGAAACTTTCTTGCGATTTTGTACCTGTAAAGTGATCAACTTGTGAACATCCCGGCAGCAATTTGGGCAGATGTAAGTGTGTGACACATAGCAGTACAAACGATAAGTAACCATAAGCCAGTTCTGCGGGAGCATAAACCCGAAATTTTTCTTATACCTGGGCGGCATATCCTGAGCTAAGGAATCCACGACCAAGATAAGTATCTGAGTTTCTTTTCTGTATTTATTTTAATCGGAGGTAGACTAGTAAGCTTTTCCATCTGTATGGCTCTATACGCTATACACTCACAACAAGGGGAAGTTAGGCACATTACCACATAACCTCTTAAGGTTTGGTGTGAAGAAATAAGGTACCATCCGACTGCGGCTACCATACCTACGGAGCTCTGTGAAGTAACATCTTCTAACTTATTGGTGACCATTGAGTCCATAACTTTATTTGAAGCCATATTTTCATAGAACCTCTGACATTGTCAATTCTATCGATCTGAAGGATATTTCTACGTACTAAGTGCTCTGCGATATCATATTTGAAAAGAAAGATAGTTCCAATTATTGAATAGACTCTGTAAAATGAATTTGGTTATTATATTAAAGTATGAATCATAATCATCATTCGTATAAATGAAAGGAATTACCTTGTAAGTGCTCCGCGTTATCATATCTGGAAAGAAAAGGAGTTCCTATTATTGAATAGACTTTTTACAATGGATTTCGTTGATACATTTAGTTATAAATCGTTTCGTCATTAATATATATGGAAGGAATTACCTTGTAATTGCTCCGCGTTATCATATCTGGAAAGAAAAGTAGTTTCAATTATTTAACAGACTCGATAAAATGAATTTCGTGAATACTTTAATTATAAATCGTTCGTCATTAAAATATATATAGAAGGAATTACCTTGTAAGTGCTCCGCGTTATCATATCTGGAAAGAAAAGAGTTCCTATTATTGAATGGACTTTTTACAATGGATTTCGTTGATACATTTAGTTATAAATCGTTTCGTCATTAATATATATGGAAGGAATTACCTTGTAATTGCTCCGCGTTATCATATCTGGAAAGAAAAGTAGTTTCAATTATTTAACAGACTCGATAAAATGAATTTCGTGAATACTTTAATTATAAATCGTTCGTCATTAAAATATATATAGACGGAATTACCTTGTAAGTGCTCCGCGTTATCATATCTGAAAAGAAAGATAGTTCCGATTACTGAATAGACTCTGCAAAATGAATTTCGTGAATATATTAAAGTATGAATCATGATCATTATTCGTATAGATGGATGGAATTACTTTGTAAGTGCTCCGCGATATCATATCTGAAAAGAAAGATAATTCCAATTACTGAATAGACTCTGTAAAATGAATTTCGAGAATATATTAAAGTATGAATCATAATCATTATTCGTATAAATGGAAGGAATTACCTTATAAATGCTCCGCGTTATCATATCTGGAAATAAAAGCAGTTCCTATTATTGAATAGACTTTTTACAATAGATTTCGTTGGTACATTTAGTTATAAATCGTTTCGTCATTAATATATATGGAAGGAATTATCTTGCAGTTGCTCCGCGTTATCATATCTAAAAAGAAAGATAGTTCCAATTACTGAATAGACTCTGTAAAATGAATTTCGTGAATATATTAAATTC
>OZ005742.1:95273546-95503278 GCA_963930735.1 Dioctria linearis
GCACTCAGGTTCTCCCATCTCTGCTGATGTTTCCTATGAACATCCGCTTTGATGAGAGACACGATACTCGAGGTGGCAACGCCTACGGCGGGCTCCGGTCCGAGGAACGGAGAATCGGAGCCGGCCCTAGCTAAAAGGTCAGCCCTTTCATTCCCCATGATCCCCATGTGACCAGGAACCCACAGGAGGGACAAATTCTTGTGAAAACACAACTTATCCACTGACGACCTGTAGTCCCCCAGTAACTTAGACGTTATCCGAGGGCCATTCAGAGCCATCAAGGCTGCCTGACTATCCGAAAGGATAGCGATATCTTTCCCCTTGATTTGCATATCAAGGGATAACTTCGCTGCCATTGAGATGGCGAAGACTTCAGCCTAGAAGACAGTGGTGTGTTTTCCAAGTGAGTACTCCATTCCAAAATCAGACTCAGGAAAGTAGATACCTGCCTCAGCTCTCCCATTGGTGAGAGAGCCGTCGATGAAGATTTTTAGAGCAGACCGGGGAAGGCACGATAAGGCACCTCCCTCAGTCCACGATTCCCTTGCAAGAAAGCTAACAGAGAAGCGACGCCTGAAACGAAGCTAAGGTACCATCGCATCCCGTGGCATACCGGCCAGAGGGTTTTTCAAGTCCAGCCGATACGCCATAGAGCAATGAGAAGAGCCGCGCTTACTATATACTTTACTTAATAAAGTAATAAAATAGTGTTGATTTAAAAGTTACCCTACCAGTTTATGCTTAATAACCCTCAACTGAGCAATAGTTGCAATAGTGGATGTGCGGCCGAAGTCCGATTTTGTGGGCAGACAGATTGGATTTCATCCAACCATGGCATGCCATGGCACAGTGACATATACACAATTATTACACAAGTTTGTAATGTAATAAAACAACAAAGGTATAAAAATTTTATTTCTGTTCAGAAGATAAGAAAGCAAGCTTAAGATTATCAGAACACCATTTTCTGTATGAATAGTAGTTTAGGGCGGAGAAGCTATTCAAATTTTCTCAGTATTACATAAGAACACTGCAAATATTTTAGAATGTTAGGACTCAGTTGGGGCTCTCATGTGATAGTGTTTCATGGTATTTGAAGTATTCTCGAGGGTTTTGCTTATTTACGAAGATACTCATGATAGTACATATATTATAATTTGTCTTTTGTAAAGAATTAAGATCACAGATGAAGTAAATTCTGATCATGTACACCTCATTTAGTCTCGTGCCGTGGTAGTGTTGAATCTTGTCATGCTGATTTAGGAAGCTGGGTTGTGTAGAGGTTAGTATAAAAGAGATGTGATTCAGTCAGGATGGAGTTGTTGTTAGTTTGTTCTCAATACCGTCGTTTTCCTTCCTGCCTCTTACTTATCTTATGTTGTGGTGGTGTTTATGACTGTTTTGATTATAAATTAATCGCAGAACCACAAATTACTAGGCGTGGTGTGGACCCAAAATTGGTTAATTATTCGTGAGTTGCTTCGCAGTACCGATTTTTTTCCTACGCTTACCGACTAGCCTTAGCCGGCATCTTTAAAAAGAAGTTGTGGAAGATCGAGGTATAGCAACAGCGATATTGTAATGCGATGCTCTAATTGGTTCCTATAGAGGTGCGAAGTGTTGTGTTAACACCTATTTCATATAATTATATGGGCCTACTACGTTGGCCCTCGTCCGCTGGGCATTCTTGTAGGGTGGCCTACCGGGCACCAATTTTGTTGTATACCAGTATGTATATCGATATATATTTATATTTTCAACAAGTGAAAAAGCTAGAATTGGTCTAAGACCAATTCTTATGATACCCTAGATGAATGCACGTATGAAATTTCGTATGGTCACCCATTTGAGCAATTTTGATTTTTTGCATAGGTTTCTCGCATATATTTCTAGAACGGCTCGTCGGACAGAAAAAATGATTATTACCAATTTTATAGGATTTCTTATTCTGAAGAAGGTCTTAGTACAATAAGTATGTCTAGGACTGATCGTTTTCAAAGTATATGTAAAAAACCAAAATTATTATATGGCAACACCAAGAAGGGGTTGCCCGATTTAGCCCATTTTTGAAATTTTATTTGCTATTAGTATGAATACCGAGTGTACCAAATTTCAGCTTTCTACGTCAACGTGTTCTCAGGTAGTGTCCAAATATATCGTGGAAAACGAAATTTTTGTATGGCAACCCCACGAAGGAATTGCCCGATTTGTCTCATTTTCGAACTTAATTTTACTTTTTTTTTTAACGTCCGTCTACAAAATTTCAGCTTTCTAAGTGAAGGCGTTCTCGAGTTATCGTGCGCACGGACGGACGGACGGACATGCAAAAATCAAAATAACTTTTAATATTATACGGGGGTGTCCAATTCATTTTGCTCTACCATCATTATTTCGAGGTGTTACAAACGGAATGACAAACTTAGTATACCCCTATAGATTTCATTTAGGGTATAAAAACGGGTACTCACTGTCTGCTGCACAATCTGTCGGTATTAACCACAACTTTTCGTTTCTACCACTTTTCTTTATTGCTAAAACACTTCTTTCAAGCTTTCCTTTTATGATTTTTCCTTCACTTCAAGCTTTCTTTTTACGATTTTTCTTTTTTGTTTCAAACTCCGTGACCGGCGGTTTGTATCCCAAAAACCGACTGAATTCAACTCTTTTTAAAACTCAACTCAACTCTTGATCACCTTCATCGTGATCAAGAGCCGTTGTTCAAGGTAGAAAATGCTAAATTGCATTTTCTTACACTGAGAAAATTTTACAATTAATTTTGTACTTGTTCAAATATGCTTCGGACGGTAGCTTTAAAAAAATGGTGATGCAATTTTCTTCACCTTTTCTGGGCAATAAACTAATCATGTTTTGTGCATGACTAGGTTATTAGGGTTTTATGATTTCTTATTTTCTTTTTTAAATGCCCAATTTTAGGTTTTTTCTATACGGTTTTATATATCTACAAATCAAGATACCTTCCGGTATACCACGCGATTCGTTCAGGTAAAATGATCAAAAAATTGCTCCACATAGCCCCCCCCCCCCCTCTCTCTCTAGAAACCTTCCTTTAGGAATTGTGGTCAGTTGAAAATTTCGTCAATATTCGTGAGAATAAATGAGTATAACTTTTGAACCACGCTATAGATTTTGATTAATGTTGGCTTATTACATTAGCCAAGAATTGTAGCTGTCGAAAGGTGTATTACTCTGTATATTTTAATTAATAATCTTTAAATTATTCTCAAATTTTTCAAAATTTTAATTTTTTTAGACACAAAAGTTTTTGAAATAAATAACGGATTTATGAAATTTGTGTGTAAAAAAATCATCAGCAGTCCGGATTTGGGCAAGCTTGGGCCAAAATATGTCTTCTTTCTTTTCTTTGGAGGTATGTGGAGGAAATTGGTACAAAGGAAGAAGTCGCCACTCATCATCTAGTTGCTGCCTTTTCTTAGAGTCTGACTACTTTGCCCTAAGACACAGGTCATATAAGCTGGCTGATTAAGCTTTGTCAGGATTTAAAAGTGGCAATGCCACCAGTAATTCATCCTCAAAAGGAAAACGTGGCTTTATACCTATGCATAGTTGTTGCACATACTCTCGCCACTTTCCCTGAAATAAATTATGAGATCAGGTCGTGCCATCACTTCGGGATTCTTCAGACCTTCCAGGACAGCGACTCCCATATACGTGGACTCCAAACGTAGAAATCTACTAGTATCATCCGGTCTGATTTCCCTAAGGTTCGTCTTAGCAACATAGCCCTGCTACATATACGAGGAGAGAAGTTCTCGGTGTGCTATTGCCATTTTGTCGTGTAATGTTGTGACTATAACCGATATCGACTGAAAGAATGCATTCATGTAGGAAACTTTTGGAAACACCCAAGCTAGAAAGGTATAGTATCATTTCATGAATGGGTATTGGAGGGCATTGAAATTTTGTTCAGCCGCAAGTGTACGTTCATTCATCCAAATATCTGTGAAATAGAGGCGAAGAGTTTCCCACTGCTCCCGAATTCGTTCTATTTCAAGTAGAAAGGAGAGCCAACGAGCAATAGCGAAGCCGAGTATCTGATGTTCTTTCACGTGAACAAAATGTTGAAATTGTTGTAACTAAGCCTTTCTCTTGTTGACACTGTCTAAAATAGGAGAAGACGTTTCTCGCTAAATATTCACATCCGCGCGGCAGAACCTTGCATGCCTCACTTGAGGTACGATTCAAGGAGTGGCACACGCACTTCATTAAGATTATGCCCGGGAATTCTTGGCGGAGACGACTGATAATGGAGTTTTAATCCCCGATATTCTTGCTTGCAGACTCACAACCTAAGCCCAGTATGTTTTCATTGGTATGCCTTTAACTTTAACTCGTAAAGGTAGGCATCGGTGGCACCTTTAGTGGGCCGGCTACAGTCATGCAATAAGGGTTTACCACATTTTACTTTTTTACATTCATGAAAGAAGAACTATGATTTCATTCCAAACAGGCCTTAGAGCCTAAAACTATCGCTCCCACATAAATATGATGTTATAACAGCCCAATATATTTTCTTTCTAATGGTGTTAAAAAATAATAACTTGTACAACAAATTTATGGAAATCATGGTGTTTGAACGACATCCAAGCTGTGTACATTTAAATGCAATAATATAAGAGAAAAAGTATGTAATGTTGGCCGCTATGCTTTCTTGTATATTCCGGGGCTTATGGTTTTCTCTGCTTATGTTTTCTAAACTATCTTTTACTGCTCTTTGTTTGTAGTATTGCTACATGTGGAAATTCTGGTTGAAAAATATTTGAGGCCGAAATTCTCGTACTTTCGCGTACGAGAATATATTTTGCCCCGTACATCGTACTTGAGTAGAAATTCTCGTACATGTACGAGAATTATCGAACGTCCAGTATCGCTGAATCCACCCGTATGGGAAAGCATCTGATCTGTTTTATTTTCATCTTGGGGATATTAAAAATGGAGAGTTTGATTCGGATAACTAATTTGTCCTGTAATAAATGTCTCTGATGTTACACTGTGGGTGTTCGCCCAATGGATTGAATAGAAGTTTGATAACGCATTCTTCTGTTTTTGTAGCATTAGTGATTGGTGTATTCAGCTTACCTACCCACTACCTCCTGAATGATTTCAGGGTTTCTGGCTTAAGCAGCAGAAATTCCTAGGTCTGGATTTGACTTTCCACATGGGAATATCTGATATCAGATATTAATGAATGGTTTGAATCTACCTGTATGGGAAAACATCTTATTTGTTGCATTTTCATATTGGGAATGTTAAAAATGGGAAGTTTGATTCGAATTACGAATTTTTCCTGTAATAAATGTGTCTTAATCTCTACTGTTTGTACAGAACTGACAAACAGTCCTGCAGATAGGGACAAGTGGAATGAGATTTGTGGTAAATATCTAGCAAGAGATTCGGGGAAATTAAAATGGGATGAATTAGATTATTTCTGCTGGACTATTACGTCCAATAGAGCTTGTTGTTTAAATTCCAACTCTATCATTTGTAGTGTCAGACTAGAGACGATCTGTTATCTTATTTGGTGGGATATCAAATTGTCTGTTGTGTTGTCCAGATTGTTAATCTGATGGGATATCTGACGCTGTCGTTCATTCGGCTTCGATAGGGGTTTCTGAGTTTGGTCAAACGTGGTTTATATTACGCTGATCTGTTGTTTTTCCAGATCAGCTAAGGTTTGAGTATTTACCTCTAATTCGCTTAGTCTGCTGTACACCTCTTGCTCGTTTCCACTATCCATGGTACCAAAAAGATAGTGCATTGCATTTTCAATTCCTTCGAAGATGGATCGTGGCTTGCGTGATTTGGGCACTGCTTCCATAATAACACTGGTACACCTTTTATAAGTCCTGAATAGAAAATTTGTTGCCACATAATTGATGTACGTAGTGTTCCGCACGTTCTGCCAGTTTTGTCTGATTGTCCAACTCGGCCAGGTCTAACTCAGTGATGACGCTCCAAGTGTCGTGGTAAACTGATAAGCTTCCAAGATCCTCGGATAGCACTTCCGTATTATTTAGAGTAGTGATGGAATAAGGTTCCTCAGCGCGGACTCCTATTGTGCTCAGGAGCAGTCCGTAGAAAATTATTGACCGCATTGTTATCTAGGAGAGGATAGGAGGGGAAATTAAAATGGGTTCTTGTTGTCTTTGTAACTTACAAGCTAATATGTATGTACCTTAGATCTACGTATATTCTATTGACACTACGTAGAAAGGTTTTAGGCGGTTGTTATGTACCGTGGCCTCTCTTTCTCGGATTTTTATTGTGGTGTTTACTGAGCTAGGGATGCTGGTTACCGTGTAGGGTCCTACCCAAATCTGGGAGAGCTTGTGTTTACGACTCTAGCTCTTGAGTAGAACTTGATCTCCTCTGTGAAATGTCAGGGGTTGTACAGCTTTGTCATAGGAGTTTTTTGAGCGTTGTTTACTCATCAGAAGATTTTTCCTCGCCAAGGCGTAAGACTTCTGAAGCTTATACCTGAGAATATGGTAGTAGCTCTCGTGGCTATACACTGGTTCGGCATCTCGCCTTAAGTTGAAAGGAACGTCCGCTGTAAAGCCGTAAAGGCAGTCCATGGGAATTAATTTTGTCCCTTCGTGCACACTGTTATTGTACACGAAAGCGCAGGCTCGCAGATAATTATCCCATGACCTGGGATTTTCGTCCTCTATAGTTCGTAGATATTCCATCAATGGTCTATATGCACGTTCGAGTGCTCCATTTTATTGCGGATGATAAGCAGAGGTTTGTAGCTCATTTATCCTAAGGAGTTTGCATACCTTTTTGAAATAACTTCCCTGATCGGTGATTCTTTTGGGAATGCGGTAGCGTGTGACGATTTCGTCGAAGAAAATTTGCGCTACCGTTATAGCTTCCCCATTCGGTATGGCATACCAATCTACAAACTTCGTGACGTTATCCTGAAACGTTAGTATGTATTTGTTTCCGGTTTCAGTCTCCTCTAGTAGACCGACTATATCTAGATAGATTTGATTTTATCCAATGCTTGTCCCGCTACGTCTGTAATCACCATTGGCATGCGGTGAGTCCTTCATTGTTTGATCTTTGGCACACCGCTTAATGCGCTTTTTGATGTCACTAAGCATGTGCCTCCACCAGTACTTTTTTGAATCTGTTTATAGGTTTTTATCATTCCATGATGGCCGCCAAAGGGAGAATCATATAATCTTTTACGATTAATTGAAACTTCTCTGGGCTCGTGATAACTTCAGGGGGACGAGTTTCGCCTATGATTTGTGGATTGGCACTAAGTGGGACTTCGAGATCTCCGGCCTCTTCTGGATGATGAGTTTGTTCCTTTTGTTCTATTGGTTTGGCCTGGCTGTCTGGATTTGTTCCACTTTTCTGAATGTTTCGTGTCAGGGCTCTTGTTACTGCATTGCATTGCAGACACTCCTTAAGGTCCGATGAGTGGAGGTGAAGGTTGTAGTTTCTTTGTCTTTGCCATTATCGCGTGGAATGCGGCTTAAAGCGTCGGCATTCGTGCTGTACTTTCCGGGCTTATACTCAATTTTATAATTGAATTCGGAAAGTTTATGGTGAAATCTCACCAGACGGGAAGTGGGGTCCTTAACATTGAAGACCACCTAGAGTGGTTTGTGATCTGTATAGACCGTGAATAGTTAGTGGAATAGTTACGTTCGGCTTTGTTCAGGGTACGGCTGGCGTAGGCAATGGGCTGGTCACTTCCTACGTTTCCTTGAGATGGGACTGCTCCAAGAGCCTCGTTGCTGGCGTCGGTGGTAAGGTTATAGGGTTTTCAAAAATCGGGATATATTGGGAGTGCAGGAGAAATTAAATCGTTCTTAATGTTCTGAAATGCCTCTTGGCATTTCTCAGTCCATTTATACTTTACATCCTTTCGGAGTAAGTTTGTTAGTAGACGTACTGTTTTCGAAAATCGGGTATGAATTTTTTGTAGTAATTGGTAAGGCCCAAAAATGATTGCACTTTTCTTACGGCATGCGTTTGAATTCATAGTGTCCGTAGTTGGAACTGAAAGCCGTTTTGCTCGATCTTTCGGATCGACGAGTACATGATGATAGCCGTTGGCTAGATCTAGGGTGGTAAAATATCGTGAGTGGCCCAGTTGATCGAGGTTATCCTCAACCCGTGGTAGCGGGAAGGCGTCGCCAATTGTTCTTTCGTTCAATTTACGAAAATCAACGACGACGCGCCACCTCTTATCACCTTATGGTCCCGCTTTCTTGGGGACGACTAGCAGTGGTGAGTTCCATGGGCTTTTGCTGGGCTGGACAATATTGTTGTCCAGAATTTCTCGGAGTTGCTCATTTATGACATTTCGCTATGTCTCTGGTAACCGGTACATCTTTTGGTTAATCGGTGCTTGCTCTTGCACCAGAGAGATGTCGTGGGTGATGGCATTGGTATGTGTAAGCCTGTCATCTTTCAAAAAGAATATGTCATTCGTAGCAGAGATTTGTTATTGAGGCTTTTTCCTCAGTATTTAGAGTTTCGTCCAGACTGGAGTTCTTGTTCTAATCAGGTAAGGCTGGGCTGAATACTGGTGTCTTCTTGTTCGACATAGTTTGGGAAGAGATGCCTTATATGTTGTAGGGTGGCCGTCTGATCGGCGCTTATTGCCCTGTTTTTATTACTCTTAATTCTAGACTTACTTAATGATTTTATATTATTATTGTCGTTTTTATTTCACCTCTTAACCTTGTTTTATATATAATGGGCGCTGAGCTAGATGGATCTGCGGGAGCTGCTACCGGCAGACCGTTTGTATACTGGTCAGCACCTGACGTTGGGGTTTTCATGAGGGACCCGCAAGCGTCTTTGAGCAGTTCCTTATTACTGCTCGGTCTATTAGGGCTCTTATACCTTATCTTATTAATTTTAGGTTTAAGTGTATTGTGATGCTCACCATCGCCGCCATTTCGACTCATGGGATTCGACGGATTGGCCCTGGTACTCTCTTTTTCTGGTTCTCGTTTTATGGGGACGACAGTGTAGTCTTTAATGGGAACCAGATTTAGGTTCACGCTGTTTAGAACTACTTGTGAACTGCGTGTGTTGAGGATTCCTATGGGGACTGCCTTTAACCCAACTGAGAGTAAGCTGTTTGCTAGGAAGACTCCGTCGTCTATATCTTTTTACAGACTGAGCATTTCTTCCTGCAACTGCAACGGAACTTTGACTACGATCTGACAGCTTGCTGGTACGCACAAAGGTTCATTTTCATGACGGATCTTAGGTAATCCAGTCACCCTTATCGCGTTCTTGTAAGTGACAGCCGACTTCTTCTGGTTGGGAACACTTGGGGTAGAAGGTGTATTTCTGCCGGGTTTAATATCTCCAACCACTGTCTCTTTGTTGACTGTGCTTTATGAACACGGGTTGTCCGGTGGAACAGCAAACTATTCTGGATTGATTTCCGTGCGAAAAAATCGCAGAACTTTGTTGGGTCCCTCAATATTGCAGTTTTTGGCTAGGAAATCATTTCATATCAAGCCGTCGTCGGAAGTACCTGGGATGTTTTTTAGCACCTGGAAATTGTGAGGGAAGTTGCTTTTTAGCATGAAGTTACCTTGGCAATTGCCTAAGGTTTTTTCGGTGGGGATTTATTAGGTCGCGAGATTTGAAGGCTTTTTTCTTAATTATACTGATCTCCACTATTAGGTGGGCCTGACCATTTAGACTTATGTCTAGAGGAAGTTTGTTGGTGGGCACACTGAAGCCGGGCGGGTTTATTGCTCGTAGGGTTTATAGTCGAGCCGGGGAGTTTCGGGTCGACTCTTTATCGTTTCCCTGCTTTTATTCTCCCATTTTTTTTTGCCTTTTTGCTGACATTCGTCGATCTTGTGTCCGCGTCGCCCACAAAAATCACATTTTTGTCTTATATTAAAGACTCTGGGGCCTTTTGTATTGCTCGTATCTGACTGTTGCCGGCTGTTAGGCGGTCCTCGTGTAAAACGAGTTGCAGGATGTGCTTGATTGTTTCGACAATGGCGAGTGTCATGCCCATAACTTCTGCAGTTCGCGCAGAAGGGGGTATTCTTGCGTTTAGACACTCCGTGTAGGTGTGTCTCCGATTCTGTGATGCATACATGGGCGGCTGTGGTGCTTGACTCTAAGGAGTTCGGCTAAGAGCTCGAACTCGGATTCGTGGATCTATTGGTGCCATTGGATATGGCTGTTGCGTTAGTGGCGTTTGAACGAAAACTGTGCCTGCTTGCAGCTTTTCCATATCTAAAGCCTTTTGTATCAGCTGTTCTAGATTATTTTCTACCAGAGTTAGGAAGTACTGACACAGGTGGGGATTATTCACTCCACTTTCGAGGGTATTCTTGGCGAAGTCCGCCAACTGTGTTTTCACAGCTGGGGCTGCCGTTGCTCCGTACTTCAGTACCGCTGCCTCGTTGCAAAGCATCAACAACTGCTTCACTCATGTTGTGAAGGCAGTGAGAGTTTACAATGGGTTTTGCCTCATTGTGATCAGTTTGTTGATCAATTCTTGGTACGATTCTCGTGGTAGGTAGGTTCTGTTCAGACGTTCCTCCACCTCACGATAGGCATCGCCACGAAGCCTTGTGGGCAAGATATGTATGAAGGCTGCTTTTTCTTCCTCACGTAAATAATGTAGGGCCTGTTTGCAACAGCCAATAAATGTTTGTAGCTCACGACCTAACTGTGGGGCATTTTCACCCGAAAACGGAGAAACAAGTTGTGCCGTCAGCGTGGCCACCTCTGCATAGTCTACCATTATGATAACATTTTTATTTGTAGGCTTATAGGGTAGTCTGCTTGTGCCTTTTTGGGTTTCAGGGTTGGTTTGTGGACTTGATTCCGTGAAGGATACTTCGAGCCAGTCGCAAAGGAGGTTTTCGGCCGTAGTCTAGTCAGAGGAATCACTACCTATGTCACTAACACTAGTATCACTTTCAGCACTTACACTTACACTGGCTGAGCTCTTATCAAAATTTAGCGAGCGCGAAAATCCGGCAAATTCGATAAGCTCCTGTTTGAACTTTTCTGTTTCTTTCTTAAATTTTTCTATTAGTGTCAGCCTGCGCTCTCTGCATTGACTTAGTGTATGGTCAAGAGCGTTGTAGTGCGTGAGAGTGAGGTTATCGGATTCCCGCGCTTTCTCTAATAACCTATCTAAAAACTTTCCAAACTTAGTTTGTTCTCAACTATTGGTCCACTTAGAACGGAGTCGCTTCGAAGGCGAACTCCTGTTGTTTCCTGCGATGGATCTGAAGTCTGGCGATCCTGGCTGCCTTGGGTTGTCTTCTGGGGCGTTGCGGTGACGAAGATTTTCATCTGGGGATTGCTCCGCGTCGGATGAAGATATAGAGATTTTCTCTTGCATGTACGTCCCACGTTGTCCAAAAGGGGGGCTTCCAGCCTTCTTAGAGTATTCCCTTCTGGAATGTTTTTTGCTACTGCCGTCTTAATTCCCTTGGCTGAGATTGAAAGGGGGCCTTTTGCCGACTTCGAGATCCCTTTCAATCCTGGAACGAAGTTTCTTACTTTGAATTCTTCTGTTTGCTGCCGGAGGGCCCTAGGCCGACTTGTTTCCCCCAGATAAGGCTGAAAGGGGGGCTTGAAGCTTTCTTGGAAATTCCCTTCATCCCAGGAACGATGGTATCTTCCTTCTGGAGTTGGTTTTGAATACGTGTCCATTATCCTGACTTCTTCACGGTGTTGACCAAGAGCTTAGATTTGTGAGTCCAGGTCGCTTCGTGATGTCTTTCACACTTAATGGGGTGAACGCTTGCTCGTCTGGAGCAGAGGCGCTTATAGTTGATATGTGACGTGGCCTTAAAGCTTGGCTAGTATCACAAGTTCCCCGTTGATTCATGTAGGACCAAGGCTTTTCAAGCGTTTACGATCTTCTAACTTGACCAAGCTTCCTTGATCTTACCGGCTCCGCCAATTTTGTTGTAGGGTGGCCTACCGGCTGCGCCAATTTTGTTGTATACCAGTATGTATATCGATATATATTTATATTATAAAAAACGGGTACTCACTGTCTGCTGCACAATCTGTCGGTGTTAACCACAACTTTCCGTTTCTACCACTTTTTTTATTGCGAAAACACTTCCTTATTATCTTACAACCTTTTTCTATTGCTAATACACATCAAGCTTTCTTTTTACAATTTTTCCTTTTATTGCTTATTCAATCTTTCGTTTTATGATTTTTTCTGTAATTGCTATTACACTTCAAGCTTTCAAGCTTTCTTTCTATGATTTTTTTTCTGTTGCTATTACACTTCAAGTTTCCTTTTTACGATTTTTCTTTTTTGTTTCAAACTCCGTGACCGCCCGTTTGTATCCCAAAAACCGACTCAATTCAACTCTTTTTTAAAACTCAACTCAAATTTTGATCACTTTCATCGTGATTAAGAGCCGTTGTTCAGGGTAGAAAATGCTAAATTGCATTTTCGTACCCTGAGAAAATTTTACGATTGATTCTGGACTTGTTCAAATATGTCCACAATTATTTGCTTCGGACGATGACTCCAAGAAAAATGTAATCTTACACTTTACAAACAACAGCCACCGTCCCGACGTTTGAAATCGCGGCGCGCATATACATGAAATGTATTTATGCGGCGTGCATTTCTTAACGTGGGAGCATTTATCGTAATACGTATGTACGTATTTACATACATATTGAATTTTTCGCGACAAATCGTACTGAAGGTAAGATTTGCTTTGTGATTTCTTTATCAATTTAATTATTTCCACTGACAAATTTAGCTGAAGGCAAAATTTGTCGTGGTAATTGTTTCTGTTAAAACGACTTGGTTGAAAGCTGAAACTTTTGTGTTTCGCAAGTTAAGACGACTTGGTTGAAAGCTGAAACTTTTGTTTTTCCCAAGTCGATTTATGGGAAAAATTTTATGAGTTGTGTGGAATGTGACGAAAGTTGCTAGTACAATTTTCTTCACCCTTTTTGGAAGATAAATTAATCATGTTTTGTGCATGATTAGGTTATTAGAGTTTTTCTGATTTTCTTTTTTAGGTGCCCAATTTTAGGTTTTTCCTATAAGGTTTTATATATCTACATATTTATACATATATGTACATTGGGAGATAAGCTAATCATGTTTTGTGCATGATTAGGTTATTAGAGTTTTATGATTTCTGATTTTCTTTTTTAGATGCCCAATTTTAGGGTTTTCTTATAAGGTTTTATATATCTACATATTTATACATATTTGTACATATGGTACATATATGTTGTACCTACGTTTTTAAATACAACAGCATTATTACGCACATATGGCGCATAATCATTATGGTGATTTTTTTCACGCCACCTGGCTTCCAGTGGTTTAAGCCATCCGACACCTAACCCTTGCACGCAATTTTATTAGTTATTCCCTCTAGAGTTGTTTTCTTGTTTTTTTAACTTCCGAATTATGGACACTAGCTCGCTTGCTGTTACACATTTAAATATGCAATTATTACTAAGCTGAGAGTTTGTGCTTGGAGAATCGTAGGTATTTGCTTAAGAGACATGTTTATGTCCTAGATGAAATCTAAAGGGTATACTAAGTTTGTCATTCTATTTGTAACACTTAGAAATAATAATGGTAGAGCAACGTGGATTGGACACCATGCATAAAATTAAAAGTTATTGTGATTTTTGCATGTCCATCCGTCTGTCCGTCCTCACGATAACCCGAGAACGCGTGTACTTATTGAGCTGAAATTTGGCAAATGGGCTTTTAAAAAGACAATTTGAATTAAGCTCGTAAATGGGACAAATCATTCGTAGGGCAGCCATCCAAAAATTTCATTTATCACAACATATTTAGACACTGCCTGAGAACGCGTCAACGTAGAGCCTTGAAAATTTGTACAAAGTGTTTTCATAAAAATAGTAAATATAATTTCAAAAAAGGAAAAAACGGGAAACCCCTTCTTGGTGTTGCCATATAAAAGTTAGGATTTTTACGTATGTATCTTGTGAAAACGATCAGACCTATACGGCTTTAATGTACTGAAAAGTTCTTCAGAATATGAAATCCTATAAAATTGGTTAGATCATCTTTGTTGTTCGACGAACCGCTCTAGAGATATATTCAAAAATCAAATTTGCATTCATCTAGGGTGTCATAGAATTGGGTCTTAGACCAATTCTAGCTTTTTTACTTGGTTTAAATAATTTTGCTAAGAAAGGTATAAAAATTTGATAACGGTTGGGATGATAAGAAAGCAGGCATAAGATTATTTGAAGACGATTTTCCTGTATGCATAGTAATTAAGAGCGCAAATCAAACTTTTTTCAGTTTTACACAAGAACACTGGAAATATTTTAGAACGTTAGGACGTTAGTTATAAGAGGGCTATCCTGAAATGAGTCATGGCTTAGGAAATATTTCTGGAGTGTTTTGCCTGATCGGATTTTAGTAAGTTTAGTTTAGTAAGTAAGTAAGTTGTGATGAACCTGTCCGCAGTATATATATGTATATACTCCTGCTCCTGTGCGCTTACTTTTTGTTGATACGTCCATATCCATATATATGAAAATCTCGGATTATTTTACAACTTCATTCCTTTCATATTATATTCTTGGCATCTTAATATTAATTCTCCTAACAAAATTAGGAACATGGACCTAGTAAGCAGTATCTACTCCACTGTTAAAAGCCGTCCACCACTACTACTCAGTATGTATACTTATAAATAATATAACTATATTCTTATCAACCGTTTCTGAAATTCGCTAAGTAAAAAATCTCGATAATTAACAATTCCAGTTGGCCTCTATTCAACTGTTGAATCATATTTATCCGAAAATGAAAAGCTTCTGTTAAAATCAATCCTCAGTAGCAAGCCAAAGTAAAGCTTTGATGCTATGGTCTCTTTGCTTTCATTTAATTTCACGTAGAATAGAGTCATGTATACGTCGTGGAATAAATTAGAACCAAAACTTCTTCAGAATTCAGAACTAGATTTAAGGTTTACAAAACTTTCTATATGTATGTATGAAAATGTATATAAGTTGTGATGTATGTTTTTATTTGTATTAGCGTTATCCTGGCAAAGTTTTCTACACTGTGCTTCATGCAGATGTTGTGCTTACCAAAACTTGTTATCACCAACAACTTTGGTGCAAATAGGTATATATATGTTTTATACAAGTACCTAAGCGACAGAGCTTAAGAAATGATACCACCATTCTGGCGAAGTTTGAAATTTGTGTCTTCAACTGGATTGTTACAATTTAGATGTATGTACATTCTCTGGTGGCTTCTAGTCTAAGCAGCTGTCCATAATTTTATGTTTCCATTGTTCTCGCGAGAAATGATGAATTTCTCTGTTGATTGAGAATTTCATCATTTCTTCGAGGCAATTTGTCCGCAAATTAATGCCGTTAAGTTTGAATTAGACGGTACAACTTTAGATAAATATTAGATTTTAGTTATTTAAGTTTATCTATGACTGGTAAGATAAAACCATCTAAAATTATAATCCTGAATTGGCCCATTGAAAGACACACTATGATGTAGTTAGCGATAGTCGAGCTCATCTCAATCGTTTGCAAATATTTTCTTATAATCACAAAGTTCTCCTGTTCTTAACGAGTGCAACTAGTTGTAAGTAAGAAAAGCAAAAGTGAAACCGTTGCGTTAAAATCGTTAAATATGAGAACAGTACAGCACCTACGATTTGTAGGGGGGGGGGGGGGGTTGAGACCACATGTGTCCCAAGTCCAACAGGGGTCGGATAAATACGGCTCTAAAGTCGTGTCCTGAGACCATCTGAGCACTTAAGATCTCAATTTTTGAAGATATTTAATTTAAAGTTTTATTTGCTAAAATCTCGATATGGACCATAAAGCCACTTTTTAGTTTATCTTCAATAGATTAATCATAATTTCATAAACAATGATACACTTTTACTTATTTATTTACAATCCACGCAATTTGTACCGTTTTTTATAAAATTTGAAAAAAGAACGTATGTTGTGTGTCAAGTGCCGTGCTCGCGGACGAGAGCGCTCGACCTTTATACTCCAAGGGATTCGAGATTATTAAAATAGCCAAGCAAACACTTTCTCCGATAATTTTCCCAAGTAAAAAATAGGTTATTATTATTCTACACTTTTATTTGGCTTTTACTTGCTGGTTACAAAGATGTTTTAGCAATTTAATTCCTATTAATAATTTTTAATATCCACGATTTCTACACTTTTATTTGCTATTTCCAAAGATTATTTAGCAATTTTATTCAGAGACGATTTTGCAATCTAATTCCACTTTTTTTCATTTCCCGAACTCTCGGTCTATTCCGATCGGCGGTTTCAAAAACAACTCTTTCTTTCTTTCTCTGAAAGTAGTGAGCTTTGAATGCAATGCTTAGTAATTAATATATAGGTAAATAGACGTTTACATGCATAATTATAATAAACTTAATATAGGTAAAACGTACAATATAATGTTGTGGCTCTCCACTTCTTGCTTTTTTTCCAAATTGATTTTAGCATTTATAATCAAAGGATATTATATTATTAATAATGTGTAGTTACTAAACTTGCAATGAACGGAAATTAATTGTATTAACTATGTTGTTATGTTTTGTTATAATTTTATAACCACTACCTTTAGTTTATTTATATATTTAAAGGGTTTTAACTTTTAATACTATCTATTACTAGATTTTATTAGTTTTTCTTTACGTCTATATTATTTTATTTTTTCATTATTGTACATAGATAAATTTATTCTATTCTATTTATTATTTATTGATTTATATATAAATTTTTGATAGTGTTTTTAAATAGAAAAAAAAACGTGTTTTTAACAAGAGCCATTATTCTAGTTTACAGTCACCAAGAATGTTTTTTTTTTGTTTTTTTTTCTTTGTCTCGATTTAGCTTTATTTTATTTTTAAGACATTCGCTTTTCTTTCATTAAAGGTGCATTTGATTGTTGGGATGAGAATAGGGGTTGTTGGAAATGGCAAAAATTGGATGAGAAAATGTTAGTGTGGTTCGTTTATTATTGTCCGTAAGTTAAACAGTTTCTGTGGTTTTTCTTTGTGGTGCAGGAGTTAATTTGAATTTTGATTCTCTCGGTGCCGGAGTAGGCACATTCTCCTGTTTATGTTCAGGAAGTATTTCTTTCCATTCGCGTACTTTCGGTTTGTATTTAATATACAGATACACACAGACTATAAAGATGATAGAAGCTACTGTTAAATATGACAGTGCGTAATGGTGGATATGGTGGTTATTTATGGGATTAAGAGGAATTTCTTCTTGATATTTTTGGAAACGAATGGATTCGAGAAGTTTCTCTAGATCCTTGTTTGTTGTAATATTTAAGGGATTTGTTTCTATAAACGTTTCCACGGGAGAAGACGTCATATTCCATATTATATTGGAAATGTTTATCGTTGGGATAAAATGGGAATTGAATTTGTACATTTTTATGTTATGTCCGCGCAGGATGAATTCCTTGCTGCGAACATAACAACCCGGATTGATATGCATTGTTCCTATTCCATGCAGGGTTTGTGAATTAATGGAATCTTCACAAATGATGTCTATGTGGAGGGATCCTTTCAGGTAGAAAAGCCAGGCGTTCTGCTGTGATAATTGAGTCCAATAGTAGTCCTGTCGCAAGATCAGAATTTTACACTTTTGTGTAATAGGTTCCTTCTTCAGCAGATTCACTTCACAATGGTTTGTTCTTGTATTTGTGCTTAGGACGGGGAATGAAATTTTGCAGTAGAAATGCATATGGTCCAACGTTGCGCAATTATGAATATCCTGAAGCGTAAATTCAACAAAATGTTCGCGATTGTAATCTATTAATATGTATTCATTTGCTGGTTCGATATATACGAATGATCCGTTAAGGAGTGTGAGTAATGGCATTGCTTTGAATAATTGGTATGGTTCCTTGAATGGAAGTGGAATTCGCAGCTCGTTAATTATTTTATTATTGAAAATATTCGCTGCTATTGTACTCAATTTGTAAATCTGTGATAAAATATTGGCTCTGGAATTTATAGGAAGCATCAGTGAATTTGGTAATTCTTGCCGGATCTTTGATAAAAGCTCCTCAATATTTTTCGGTGATACTAGTGTAGGATGGAATTTCCCATGCTTGGAATCTGTTAAAATATCTATTAATTCCGACTGGGTATTTTGGTGTCTGAATGCCATTAACGAAACCAGGGAAATAAGTGATTCAAGTTCTATGGATATTTTGTTATCCAATCTTCTGTTTTCCATTAATGATGTAGCTATCTGTATTGAAATTAACTTTTTATGCATAACCAAGAAATCCTTTTCAATTGCGGCTTTAGTTTTGTTGAAAACATTTGCGGTTGCTTCGACTATCGCAGTTTAGCTTTTCATAAGTGATAGGAGGGAGTTTTGGTTAAGGGTGAGGTTTCGGATTTGCTCGTCATAAATCTTGGCATCATCTTCGTCCAATGTGCCGAAAGAGCTTTAGAGATTGAGCCTATAGCATTGAAAAGTGCTCTTTGTTTTCTATTTTCGGTCACAAGTAACATATTCTTATATTCTATGTTTGCTAATATAAGATCGATTTGTAACAACGTACCGTTAAAGTGTGGCTCAAGGCTGAGTGTTTGTCCAGTTGCCGGCAGGTCGCTGTAATTTGTTGGGCTATGAACTGGATGTTGTTGAATTCTGTTTTAAAATTTTCCAGGTCGTAGAATGTCACTAATTTCCACTCGTTGGTGTAGAAATTGGCTCTGCCGATATCCTCGAAGTAAATACCTGCACTGGCATTTAGTTGGTTTACCTCTATTCCTGAGCCGTAGGCGAAAGGGACGCAAATTAGAATGAATGCTAAATGCATCATTTTGCAAGCCTGAAAGATGATATTGTATTATTCGCTTGCAATGAAGAGGATGATGAAGTTGTTGATATTACTCTGAAAAAAGTTTTAAGTCATTGTTGTGGACTCTTTTGTTTTTATTATTGATTTTAATAGTAGAATTTTCGGGGGAATTAATCTCCATTATCTCATACGGACCTGACCATAGTGGTGAGAATTTGTTCTCTCGAACTCTGCTCTTAAGTAGGACTTTATCGCCTACCATAAAAGATTTTTGGACGGAGTTTTTATCGTATTGTATTTTAGATTTTTCTTTATTTGCCATGGCCATGTCTTTAGCTATTTCGAAGCTATGCTGTAGACGCGCTTTTAACTCGTTTGCATAATTATCGTAATTATAGCAAACGGTTGGAGATGATTTCAATTTGTTTGGAATTTCGGCTGGGAATCCGTAAAGGAGTTCGCGAGGAGTATAATTAGTACTCGAGTGAGGGGTGTTATTGTATACAAACATGGCGTAAGGAATCCATGTATCCCAGTCTTGTGGATCTTTTGGTACATAAGATCGGAGATACTCCGCTAAGGTTCTGTGGCTTCTCTCCAATGCACCATTCGTTTGAGGGCGATATGGAGTTGTTTTAAGTCGTTTTATTCTTAGTAATTTAGATACCTCGGCGAACATGCCACTTATGAGGTTAGAACCTTGATCTGTGAGGTTTGGAATACCAAGTCGACAAACTATCGTTGTCGTGAAGGCTTCCGCTAATGTCTTAGACTCGGTGTCGACTATGCGAATAGCCTCAGAAAATTTTGAGAGGTCGTCTTGAAATGTAAGGATATATTTTTTTCCAGAATGAGAAATTGGGAGAGGTCCGACAACATCTAGGTACACTCTTTCGAAAGGTTTGGAGCTAATGCTCGAGATTTCCATTGGAATTTTAGGGTTTCTGGAAACTTTGTTCACCTGAAAAAGTTTACATTTCGTTACATATTTTACCACGTCGTCTGACATGCCAGGCCAGTAAAATTGCTTTTTGAATCTTTTAATTGTACGGGAAACTCCTTGATGGCCTCCCATCGGTAATGAATGAAAATCTTTTAAAACTTGTTCGATGTCATTAATGTCGGATAAATATTTAATCGAGTCTTGATGGAGCTTTATGTTTATTTGTTTAGTAGCGAAGATTTGGGTAAAAGCGTTTTTAATAATTATTAGATTCTGTGGATCTAATATAGGGAAGGAGATATTTATTTGTTTTAACTGATTTGCTTCTGTGTATGAGTAGATTTCAGTTAAAATCTTTTCGAGGTCTGATCTATCTCTTTGCGATCGACAAGGTAAATACATTTTTGATATGATTATTGTGGAGTCCTTTTTTGTGAAGAAGTTCAGTTCATTTGCTAGAAGTGGAGATTTATCTGAAAGTTTTAGTTTCGAAGCCAACACTCTTTCAAGTTCTGTATCTTGCATTGGCAAGATGAAAAATTTAGGATTCGCATACTTAGTTAGTAGGAGGTGAAAATTTGTCTCAGTTATTATGACTGAGGAATTATTTACAGGTGATGGAGTTGGGTTTGGAGTAGTTACACTTGCGTTGGGTGTATTTATATTCGCCTGAGCTCTGGCTTGATTTCTAGTTACCACATTTACGAAGGTGGTTGGCTCTGCAGAATGTTCGGACTTTTCCGGAATTGCTCTACTGAGAGCATCTGCATTTGTGTTGAGCTTACCTGATTTGTGGACTATCTTGTAGTCATATTCCTCAAGACGTATTCTCCATCTCAGCAGTCGTGAGGAGTGATCTTTCAGATTCATGAGCCATACTAATGGTTTATGGTCAGTTATAATTGTAAATTGTCTACCATAAACGTATGCTCTGAATTGCTCAACTGCGAAAACGATAGCTAAGAGCTCTTTTTCTATTGTTGAGTAACGAGTCTCTGCACCATTGAGAACTCGACTCACGTAGGCGATTGGATGATCTCCTTGATCATCAACTTGTGAAAGAGCAGCCCCGATGACGTAGTCACTGGCATCGGAGGTGACAAAAAATTCTTTGCCGAAATCAGGATAAGATAGAATTGGTGCCGAAATTAATTTATTTCGTAATTCGCAAAATGCCTCGTCGCAGATTGCGTCGAACTTGAAAGGCGTATCTTTTTCAAAAGGTTTGTAAGTGGTTTGGGTATCTTTGAAAAATTTGGTATAAAGCGGCGATAGTAGCCGACGATACCAAGGAAGGATTTAATATCTTTCTCCTTCTTGGGTCTGGGATAGGACTGAACTGACTTGATTTTTGCTGGGTCTGGTTTGACCCCATTTTCTGTAATTATGTGCCCTAAATACATAATTTCCTTTCTTAGGAAGTGGCACTTGTCGGGTTGAAGTTTGAGATTAAAATTTTGGAGACGGCTGAATACTGCTGTGAGTCTGGAATTGTGGTCTTTGAGATTGTATCCATGGACTACAATATCGTCCATGTATACGAAGCAATAGATGCCTTGAAGGCCAGATAAGACATTATTCATGGCTCGTTGAAAAGTGGCAGGGGCTCCTTTTAAACCAAATGGCATACGATTGTATTCGTAGTGGCCACAGGGTGTGCTAAAGGCAGTTTTCTCCCTGTCTTTCGAGTCCATTTTTATCTGGTGAAATCCACTGGCTAAGTCGAGAGTGGTAAAATATTACGACTTCCCCAACTGGTCTAATATCTCAGTGATATTAGGCAGTGGGTACGCATCGCCAATAGTAATGTCGTTAATACGACGAAAGTCTACCACTACTTGCCACTTTTTGTTTCTATTCTCATCTGGTTTTTTGGGAACCAGGAGAAGTGGAGAATTCCAGGGACTATATGAAGGTCTGATGATGTCTGACTCAAGCATTTCTTGTATTTGCCGATTTATCTCCGTTCGGCTTGCCTCAGGAAGTCTATAAGGCTTGGTATAAATTGGCGGTTTGTCCTGCAGGGTCTCGATTTTGTGGGTAATCGCATCTGTATATGAAAGGAAATCCCCTTCTATGAAGAAGAGATCCTTGAATTCCCTAGAGATATTGCCGACACTCTCAGATTCCTATGAATTACAGTGATCCAATTTTATAAGGTTTTGCAGTTTAATTATTCTGCCCTTAATTGGATCTCTTTCAGAGTCTGTGGAGATGACCACAAAGTCGTCCAAGTCTTGGTAAACTGGGTTTACCTCGTAAGGACCCAGATCGGCGTCCTCCTCATTTGCATTGAGGATGAGGACTTTTGCCATACCATTGACTGGTTCGACTATCGAATTTCCAAGAAATAAACCTGGCCTTATTTCCTTCTTGAAACAGACTGATTGATTTTGAATAGAAGGAGTTGGAATTTCAATAATCAACTCTGATCGAGCCGGGATTTTAATTTTATTTAATTTATCCGATTCTTTCGGATTTTTAAAAGGAAGGAGATATGATTCCAACTTTTGTGGAATTTGGAAGGAGTTATACGATGATTCCGACTCGATAGAGTTTGAAGGAGATAAAACCTTATTGAAATTTTTTGAATTTTTGGATTTATTCTTGAAATTCACTTTTTGTGAATTTATTGATGAAGGAGATAGAACTCTACTAGATACAGCCTCCTGTGCGGCTATTGATGGAGTTTAACATTTATGTTCTTGCTTCATATCTTGTGAAGCTTTGGATGGAGATTGATTTTTATTTAATTCAGTCTTTTTTCTGGCTATAGATGGAGATAGATTTTTACCTTTATGCTTCATTTCTTGTGAAGCTTTAGCTGGCGATCGATTTGCATTGCTTTTCGAAGCAATTGATGGAGATAGATTTGTATTCGTATTTATATCGGAAAATGTTATCTCCGTATACAATAGACTTTTTGTTTGAGACCTCTTTTCTGGATCTTCGCTTTTCAAATAAACGTATGGATAATTGGAATAATATTCTTCGTACGGATAAGATGAATCGGATTCATTAACTTCCAGAGAAATGGATTTATTTTTAAAGTCGATACTCGCATTGTATCGAGATAAAAAGTCATGACCAAGTAGGCCATCGTATGAGAGGATGGAGTTATTTCCCACAATTTGAAATGGGTGCTCTAGGATGGAGTTAAATTTGGTAGATTTCAAATTCAATTTTGCAAATATGAGTCCTACTGTACAAGTGGACTCAGTAAATAATGTATTAATATTGCAGACAGAATCTCTGTAGCAGATGCTACCTGGCTTCAATGGATGGAGTTTAATTAAACTAATCTCTGCTCCTGTGTCGATTAAAAAAGTAAGTTTTGGAGCAGAGCATATGTCAACAGGCAAAGAAAGCGTTAGTGATTTTTTTTTAATTTGGACGGGGATACGAGTTAATTTTTTGCTGTTTAGTTTTTCGTCGATATTGCCTCGGGATTGCGATGAACTTGAGCCGTTGTTTCTATCTGCGAGGGGTTGCCGAAAACGACCCCCCGCTGAAACCAGTTTCCCTGCCTGGATGCCGATGAAGTTCGATTATTCTTCCTATTTGGAGAAGGTGACCTAGCCGAGATATTGGCATTATTATATCTCGGCGGTGGAGTTCGACTTTCTCGGAATACTGGCTGCTGCCAGTTCCTATTTTGAGGCTGTCTGTCAGCCGTGTTTGTTGGTGGAGAATTTTTCACCTTTTGGAAATTATTTTGATTTCCTGGGCTGTCGTTAAAGTGATTATTATTCGCAGTTCTTGTCCTGCATTCCTCGATTGTATGTCCCATCCGATGACAATAACGACATGAAGGAGATTGTGATGGATATTTAATTTTATTTAAATCTGGAGAGCGTTGTAATTGGGGGTTTAGCTTTGGAACTGCATTGAAATTTTGCGTGGTGCGTTGTATGACTGGACAACTTGATGCAGCATGCCCCAGTCTATTACATTTGAAGCAACGAAGATTGTGATTTATACTTTGAAAAGAATTTTGATTTACCTTGATATATGTTTGAAAGTTGGGTTGCTTCTACTCCATACGTAATGAGTGATCTAGAATATGTGATTTTAGTGCAGAGAAGGATTTATCGGAATGTACCTTAGGCAAGGTCTGTAATTGTGGATTGGATAACCCATCTTCAATTGCTCTCACAGCCTGACACTCATTATCTTTTAACAAAGACCGTAGAAGCACCTTGTCCGTTGTATGGGAATGTGTTGCTTCATTTAGCTTGGACAGTGTTGTATTTAATCTCTGCAAAAAGTCTTTTACACTTTCCTCTCTTCTTTGTCTGGAGCTGGTCAATTGGGATTGTAGTGTGGCCCTAGGGGTTTCGACTTCGAAAGTTTGAGCCAATAGCGATTTTAATTCAGACCAATCTGATATTTGGTTGTACCTGAATACATCATACGCTTCGGCGGATAGTTTACTTTTTTTTGCTTTTCGTTCGTCGTCGATGCCGTCGTGTACAACTTGAAATGAATTTGTGAAGATCTTTGGGATTTCCATTAAAGTTGGGAATTAACGATCTAGCTTCTGATAGAAAGACGGTAGATTGGTCTCTAAAGGAGACATTATGATGATGGTCTGTGAAGTTATGTGTATTATTCGATACGTTTTGGATTCGAGAGTCCAATTGCTCTTGAAGGGCAATTATCGTGTCTGTGTATGATGGTTCTACCTCGGTGTAAACATCATTTTTGAAATAGTCATGCTCCAAATCATTAAGATATGTCTGGGTTGTAGTCGATAATGAATTAAAATTAATCGATTGTATAATTCGTGATATAGACTTTTCCCTGTGATCCTGCAATCTAAGCCGTATTGCATTTGACTGATCTTTGTCCGTATTGTCTTGGGTATTAGCTGCAGTTGTTTTCTGCGATGTCTTGGGGGTGGAATGTAAAAGAGGTTATTTGTGCGTTCTGTGTGAATTGATATGGACTTCAGCCTATCAGACAGCGTTGCCTTTATAAGATTGTACCAGTCCTCTCATTTGTCATAGCATGACTGCTTAAAATAATCATGAGTTTCATCAAAATCTTCATTATCTTGAATAGTGTTTCCGTTTTTTTTCAAATGAAGCCCACAGTTCTTCCAAATTTTGGAGTTTTTCAGAAGTAAAATCTGAAGTCCTTTTGCTTTTATTTGCTCTGTGATAATCGGCCAGAATTTGTTTAATTTCTGTAATTTTTGGGACTTGTGACAAGCAAAGCTCATCGAAAGATTTGGTTTCTTCAGTCAAGTTTAATTGATTTATATTTTGTTTGGGAATTAATTAATTAGTTATGGAGGAAATGTTAAGAAAAAATAAACAGGTAGCAAGTTGGGTATACGTAGATAATTATGTTTAATTAAATTTTGTAAGAGTTGAGAAAAACACAGCGAAAGTGAAGAATTGTGGAATTTGTCAACAAGGGAAAAGACAAAAAGGAAATTGTTTTATTTTTATTTGGTAGAAAAAGTCTTATGGTTTTTGGTTTATTTTTATTTCTTGGAGATGAGGGAGAGAAGTTGAAAAAAAAAATTTAAATAAATTACTGGGAATCTCAATGTATATAAAAAAAAACTGATTGGCACTTGTTGCAAATATCTATTATTTAAATCGAAATAAAAAGTAGGAAATTAAATTTATTAAGAATAAGGAAGGGATAATGATAGGTAGGGGAACTATTGTGGGATTTGTTAGTAGTAAGACGGTTAATTTATTTTAATTGGATGTAGGGGAAGAAAGAGAAAAAAAGCGTTTTTTAACCAAATTTTTTTTTGCAAATTATTCTCAATAAAGCAAAAACGTATGATTATTTATCTCTGTTTTTTTATTTATATTTTTTTTTTATTTATTATTTAGCTAATAAAAAAGAAGTAATCAGCAAAAATCGTCCTTTCCAACCAAAATTTTTCTCCTAATCGATAGGTATATGAAGCTCTATCGCAGTAGATCGATATTTGATTTTATTTGAAGTCCTCTGACCGGCAAGCTCACGAAGTCTTACCGCAGAGGTCGCTTCTAGGAAGAGGAGGTTTCAATTTGTCTGTGTTGAATTTAATTTAAAATTTTTTGGGAAATTGATGTAGATTGGAAATAATTACTCTTCATTCCCTGCTCACACATATGTATATGAAAATATGTATTGTAAACAATTCGACAAATGCAAAGAATTTGGGAATTAGCTTTTATAAATACAGCAGTTTGTAGAATAATTGAGGAATAGGAATGGGATTTATTTCCGGATTCACTTTTAATAAGAAATCTCTGTTGTATATTCACAAAAAAAGGAAAATGTATATGTTCCATTAAGAATAATTATAAAATATATATGGAGTAAAAATGTGAAAAGGGAAACAGGTTTTCACGCTACCTTTAATTTAATCCACAATTATTGTTAGGGTTGTTTGTATAGTTGATATTTTTTTCTGATGATGCTAGCTGAGTGTCCAGGCCGGCAGTTCCTTGTAGTTGCGTAGGTGGTGAAGATAATAAAAATTGGAAATTTGGTGATCCTGGAGGCGTTTTGGTCGACGTATTATTATAGTCTTCCTTCTTTCCTTCCTTCTTTATTAAACGTCTTGTTTGAGGCAGGGATGAAGCCTCCCAAGAGTCTCCCGTTGAGCGCTATGGCGCTTAAACTTATTTATCCTCTAAGTACTCTTTAGAGTACCCGGGCTCTGTTTTTTTTTAATATTTTTTTTTTCAAGTACTATTATTTTATTATTATTTTTTTTTATTAATTTTTTTTTATTATTAATTGGCACTGATTTTTTTTTTGTAGGCTCCGCTGCCATCAGTTGTTCTAGGTGTGTGTGGGCCGTGCTCCGGGTGGAGAGCTCACACAATTTTATAAGGAAAAACCCTTCCAGTAATAGAATAATTTTTAAGTACACAACCTTTTATTTTAATTATTATTTTTGTTTCAATGCACAAACTTTTCCTGTGATCGAAAAATTTTTAAGTACAGAACCTTTTAATTTAATTATTATTTTTGTTTCAATGCACAAATTTTTCCTGTGATCGAAAAATTCTTAAGTACACAATCTTTTATTTTAATTATTATTTTTTGTTTCAATACACGAACTTTTCCAGGCGGATTCAAAAAAGCGACTCCTCGAGGTTTGGTGATCTTGCACCCAGGTACCCATGATATTTTTTAAAGCTTTTTCCTTATCTTTTGTTTCTCGCGACGTTGAAAAATCGTACGTGAGAAAATGCACAAAAGTTTTGATGCAAGCTATATGCATCTATGCAAATCTGTAATCTGATATGCACTTGTGCGCCCGTCTTGAAATATTAATTTTAAGAGGGCGCGAATAATTGTGATAATTGTATGTATGTATGTACATCCAATTAGATTGAAAAAATAGGTATTGTACGTATGTAGAGTGTACATGCGGAAAAAAAAGTAAGAAGACACTGTATGTAGGTAAGTGTGCATACCGTGTGAGTGGAATGTGTGTCTGATAACAAAATGCAATTTATGCTAAATTGCATTTTGTTATAATGTGGGAATGCATTTCTAAATGCATTTTGAATTTTTATATTAAATTTTCAATGGAATTTAAATTGAAATGTTTTTTTTTTCAGGGTCAATTAATGGTACATCAATATATCGTATTGGACGATACATTAATGTATTGGTATTATGAATGTGATTCGGGGCAAAGGTACCTGAATCACAACACCAGGTGCCCATGATCACTTGCAAAAGCTTTTTCTTTTTTCTTTTGAATTCTCACGACGATGATAGATCGTACGTGAGAATATGCGAGTTATTTTATGTGCATTCAATTTGCACGACGAAAAATGATATCCGATTACACGGCATGTAGGTAGGTATACCGTGTGAGTAGAGTGCATTACTGATAATGAAATGCAATTTATGCTAAATTGCATTTTGTTACGACATGCAAATGCATTTTTAATTGCATTTGAAATTTTTGAATGCGATTAAAAAATTTGAATGAAAATTTAAATTTGAATGATTTTTCGTTTTCAGGGTCGAGTTTTCAATACATCAATATATTGTATAGGACAATATGTTGATGTATTGACTATGTGGTTGTGATTCGGGGCGATAGGTACCTGAGTCTCAATACGTAAGGCGCGATGCACGCATCAAATCAATACATTCAAATACATCAAAATATATTTGAAATTATTTTATTTCTATTCTATATACATATTCCCATATTCAGAAACTTCAATTACGTACCGATGTGGTGTCGTAGGAATCCGCGGACGCAATATGGACGTGCAGTGCAGCAACGTTGCCGGAGCTACATAGATTATTTAATATCACATGGGCGAGATCGGTGACATGATCATCACAAATATTTTGCGATTTTACATAGAGGGTTTGTGAAAACAAAAATACAAATCAACAATTTTCCCTATACATTGCGTATTTTGCAAAGTTATAAAATTTCCAAAAAATGTTGTCGTTTTCTTCTTTAAAAAATCCTACCAACTTTACTATTCATGAAAGAATAAGAAATATGGCTCATTTGAAAGTTAGGATTTCAAGCTATCTAAGAAAAATGCCATCTCAATAATATACTGGGTCTTTCAAATTGAGTTTTCAAAAGTAAATAATTAAAAGACATAGAATTTGAATTGAAACTGAAAAAGTTTTTATTTATTTTTGAAATACAATGTTTGCCATTTATACTCTAAAAATGATATCTTCCATGTGACCACCTCTCTTGTCACTACAGTACCTGATTCTTTTATCAAAATTTTCAATCGCATTCTGGCATAGTTGCGGCTCTATCTCACCAATAACTCGAAAAATTTCTGCTTTCAATGCTTCAACGTTTCGAGGATTATGCTTGTAGACCTGTGTTTTCACATGACTCCAGAGAAAGAAGTCTAACGGTGTCAAATCACAAGATCTTGAAGGCCAATTCACGTCACCGAATCTGAAAATAACACGGTCTGGAAACTTTGTATGCAGTAATTGCAAAGTTTTTCTGGCTGTATGATACGTAGCCCCACCTTGTTGAAAGCATATGTCTTCAGTATTAATATTTTTCAGGTCAAGTACGGACCAATCACACCACCAGACCACAATGCACACCAAACAGTGACTATTTGTGGATGCGTTCGTCTCTCTTGGATCACGTGAGGGTATTCTCCTCCCCAAATACGGCAGTTTTCTTTATTAACGTAACCACTGATCTCAAAATGTGCTTTGTCCGAAAAGAATTTTTTTTTTAAAAATCGTCGTTTTGTTCCAGTATCCAATTAGCAAAGTTCCGACGCATGGAATGATCTTGTGACAATAATTGTGTCAATTGCACTTTGTAGTCCTTCATCGCTAAATCTTTGTGCATAATACGCCATACAGTTGACTCAGAAAGTCCCAATTGTTGTGAACGTCAGGAAATTGACGTGTTGGGGTCAACTCCAACACTATCACTCACAGCACCAATATTTTCTTCTGATCGACCGGCACGAGCATACTGACGTCCTTCTCGATCTTGTACTGCACCAGTTTCTTACCAATATTACCAATTTATTGCTCAGTTGGACGATTATGTCGAACATAAACATCGTGTAATTTGCGACATACATTTGTCACAGAACGGCAATTTTCATAAAATAAGTCAATAATCTCAATACGTTGTTGTAATGTATACGACTCCATTTTTTTAAATGGCAAACCTTCATCTGTCAAAATGAAAACTCAATTTAAAAGACCCGTTACATGCGAAAAGGGATATCAGTGATAAGGATTATATCCATTAACCTTGAATATTCTGGAAAGGTACTTTTAATTTTATTATTTTTTATTTGTTTTCTACCTTATATTATCCTCTAAAACATATCAAAATTTCAACTTGAGATCTTAACAGGATCAGGGAGTCAAAAAGCATGAATGCCTCACCAATCATGCATTAGCTCATAATAAATTCTTAGTTTCTGGAAAATTTCAAGAAAGTTAGTAACTAATTATTTGTGAAAGTGGTGTGAGTTAAAAAAAACCACCCCGGGGGGGGGGGGGGGGGGGTCCCCATTATGATAATTCCAGTTCTCTGTAAATCCCCGACATCGATCGTTAAAAATTTATGGGTAGAAAGGAAAAGTATTTACATGAAAAATCCACCCCAAGCTAAAAATTGGTATACACTTGCCTTTCAGCTCTCCAAATAATGTGTGAAAAGTTCCCGGAATTCGGTTGTGTGCATAACTTTTGACAGCCAAAAAACGGGTACAAATTGACCTTTTTTCGGGGTTTTGCGAATAGTTTTGCTCCTGTTGGTCTAACGACTATAATGTATATGTCGTAGACATTTGACGTAACTCAGCATTTCATGAAAAGTCTAGACACTTCATGGAGAGTAGGTAAATCATGTAATGGTTTTGATTTAGCCCCTTTTTACATTATGTGTCTGAAATTTTTAGTCAATTCATGAAATGCTAAAAACGTTTACGTCGATACTGTAATACCACCCTATATAACCAAATACTAGTAGTGGGAGATGTGAGGTGGAGGGGGAGGTCGAACCCAAGGCTGCGACACCCACACCCACACACATACACACACATATGCAAACATACACATACATACACGCGCGGCGCATGAAATGCTGAGTTACGTCAAATGTCTACGACATAGGTATATATATATATATAGAAGAATGACCGGAAAATTCTCTAAAAAAAAGGTTGAAAAAAGTTTTTTGATAACACTAACAGTTCTCCCGTAATCTGGCTTGAAACTCCAATATCGGTATGATCGAATTCGAGGTTTCTCTACGGTATCCTCGTTTTAATATTTTTATAGACATTCGGGTATTAATAGCAGTATATTCAGTGTACAAAATTAACGTCCCTGTTTTTAAAAATATTAAGCTTTTCGGGTCAAGGTCTTTCTTTTCATGAATATTTCGGAATACATAACTAACAAAATGAAGGTTGCCAGCTTATTCTCTTTCGGTTTCTTCATCTTTCGCGAACTGTTCTTGATTTTTCCACGGGACTGGTGGGAAATTGCAAGATTGCTCGGGATCAAGAGCATCGGTTTTTGAGTCGTCGATATCGTTCCTTTTTTCTATCGAATCTTCGATTGGTGTAGCATTCCAGCAAGATGTCCCACGACAATTGCCCCAAATTTCTGAACATTGGAGGCAGAACTTTCGACAGCCACACAGTGCGCCACAGCCCTTCGAACACGCTATGGGGCAGAAGGTTGCGATATTTTTATTGGCTCCAATATGCCGCTGTTTTTTAGTATCCATTCCAAATTTTGGGAGTTCAGCTGATTTCCTAACCAATACTGCACCTGGTAGTAAACACGATACAGTTTCTCTTTAGCTGCGTCAGCTATTGGGATTAATAAACTCAAATTTTCTGATTTATTTCTGCCCATAACTTTCATAAAGCAAAGATAACGGTATGCGTTCAAGTCATCTCGTTTAACTGGAGCGCCATACATAGCTAGAAATATTCCAATTCCATCGGAAGAAATTGATTCTCGAGAAGCATCACTCTGGTTGAAAATTTGCGCTGCAGCACGTAGGTCTTGACGTTTCGCGAAAAATTTTAGAGCTGCAGTTTTCCCCCTATGAAAAAGAGCAGACGTTGTGTCAAATCCAGTGAAAGCGGATAGAAGTAGAAGATGATCTCTGATTTCTTCGTGATCATTGAAACCTCGAGAAGAGTAAGGTTTTCTCTCGACTTTTTTCTTGCCCGGTTTGAGGAAGAAGATCTCTTCATCAATCGGAGTGTGAGCAACCAAAATTGTAAATGCGTGAACGTTCCAACGCCGTTTTAATTATTAAAACGTCAGCATGATCTTGAGCATATTTAACATCAATATTATTAAACTTGACAGACAACATCAAAATCAATCTGCGCTTGTTGTTACTGTTCGAAAGGAATATTTCTTGGCTCACTGTGACGTTAATCGTCTCCTCGAAGTAGGTGTCAGCAGATGAAGATTTTGCTGCTCGACGACGTCGTTCCATAGCTTTTACGCTGTTGGTACTATTCTTGTATCAGTCGGAAAATATGACAGCGTTTGAACCGTAATACCTTTGCACGTAACCAATATAATTTGAACAAATCGAGTCGAAACCCGAGCCATACAACCCGATGTAAGAGAAATCCTCCGTCGATGACATATGTAACTTTTGTAAAATCAAGTTCACCTACCCATAGCTTGAAGACTGTAGCGTATTCCCCTTACGCTACCCTTTTCTTCCTCCCATTGTTCTTTTTCTTTTTTGGCTTCTCTACCTTTTGTAGAGAAACCCCCCCATCATTCTCCCAGGGTACCTGAAAAGGGCTGAAAAGGTACATACTTTCGAGAAGTAGCCCTATGTTACTTCTCCATATTACAAATTCCTGAAAAAGACAAAATATAAACAGTTCATGAGAAGTAGCCCTATGCTACTTCTCCATATTATAAAATTCCTGAAACCCTGCAGAATACAAAAAAAAAAAAAAGATTTAGTCTTCAACGAAAAATTCCAATGTGTGCAGAACACGCACAAATTGGAATTTTGCGCATCAACCCGAGTCACATACAGAAAAAAACCTGAAAATGAACAACAATACGAAATATTTTTTCAACAGAAAAATTCTAATTTGTACCAAAATGCGCACAAATTAAAATATCTCGAATAAAACTTACCGCTAGTCAACCACATCAAAGCGACGAAAACGGCAATTCGCCTAGCTGTAACAGATGGCGTGATGCCATCGTGATGCTTGGCAAGAGAACAAAAGAATTCTGGGTAGAAAAAGGCGCGCGCTTGCCGGTGGCTGAGTGAAGAACGATGGAATGTAGGCAGACTGCGCCGAGTTAGTTGATTCTGAGCAAGCGGTGAGTTAAGAAGAACTGCGCGCGTTAGTTACTGATAGAAAAATCCCAGGAGGGGTTTTTTTCTTTCTTTTTCTTGGTTTTTGGTGTTCACTCGGTGGATCGTGAAAAAAGTATCTTGGCAATTGGAAGAAAGTTTAAAATCGATCGTAAGAGGGGTTTTTTTTACGGCGGTTGCGCGAGAAGTTTGTGCAAGAAACGCATTTTCCTGAAAAGTGAACCGGGAATAGTGGTTAATAAATATTCTTTGGATATAATCTGCGTACTTTATCTGTTATTCGGTGAACATAATTCGAGAATTTTCCAGGTGATTTCTTTGAAAAGGCAGTTTCCTGAAAAGTGAACCGGGAATAGTGGTTAATAAATATTCTTTGGATATAATCTGCGTACTTTAGCTATTATTCGGCGAACATAATTCGCAAATTTTCCAGGTGATTTCTTTGAAAAAAAGCTCGTAACTGAAAAGTAGATTGTTAATAGTTATTCCACGTAAATCATTTTTGTTGGGAATTCACCTGACATTCCATAATTTGTGCGTTCACCTGCTGATTCCGCTGAAAAAAAAGTGGATTGTTAATACATATTCTACGTAAATTATTATTGGATTTTACCTGTGAATTGTTCATAGTTATTCTGCGTAAATTATTTTTGGATTTCCTCTGTGAATTGTTAACAGTGATTCTACGTAGATCATTTTTGCTTGGATTTCACCTGACATTCCATAATTTGTGCGTTCACCTGGTGATTTCTTTGAAAAAAAGCTCATAACTGAAAAGTGGATTGTTAATAGTTATTCTACGTAAATCATTTTTGTTGGGAATTCACCTTACATTCCATAATTTGTGCGTTCACCTGGTGATTCCGCTGAAAAAAACTTGTTTAGTAATGTAGCTGCAATTAATAACTAGAGCTAGATTACGGCATTTAGGTGGATAGTGTAGCGGTATGAAAAAATAGATATGTGTGCTTGTGTTTAATGCTGCATTTATTAAATAATTCTTTTGCGAAATTCAACACAATGTAATTCTGTTTAATTAAGTGCTTGATTGCATGTGTAGTTATTATGCCGTATTTTGGCATATATTGAACTAAATGCAATTCATAGGCCTTTCTAAAGATTTCACGCTTTATGCACTTATTTTTAATTCACTTTAAACTTATTTTAACTTAACTACTTTGTTTCGTTGCATGTATTATTAAAATGCCGAAAGCTGGCATATATTTAATTTTTATGCAAGAAACCTTAATAACTAAATTAATTTATATCCACACAATACTTATCTATAGAAATTCCAACCAAAACGTCTTGTTAATTGCTAACACCAACTGCACACAAATTTTCAGCATGTATGACAATGTACCTTAAATATGGCACTTTTTATCGTATGCTTAATTGCTGGAACTGAAAAAAAATTGGATTTAAATTGAACTCTTGGATCTTATGCTTAGGCATGTGTGATCGCTGTCGAAAAACTGAGAGAGATCTTAGGAATTGCCCCCTTTTTATAGGCTCTAAGCGGCCATTTTGACATACGTTCCATAAGAAAAATGCAAATTAAGCATATTTTTCGACTTTGCTTGACTTGTATACTTATGTCAAAATGTGCCAATTTCCTTCAACTAATTTATAATAAATTATCCATGAATTTTCGTAATTTATTTTATTAAACATTTTAATTTTTCTGAAATTTATCAAGATGGCGGCTCCCTGCCATATTATGACAATTTCCACTGTGGAACGCAAATACTTCTCACTTTTTTTGCATCTCGTTTCCACTTCTTTCTCTTTCCCACTTATTATGGGAATTAATTTTACCTTTTTTCGCGAATATTTGTTTACCTGGTAACTTTCGCGGTTTTTAAGTATTACCAACAGGTAGCGCGCCGCCAACTTCATAAAGTCAGCTTTTCACCGTGTCAAGTTGACAGTCGCGAACGCGATAATTTTGTGTGAAAGTGCCGTGTCGTTTTGTGTATTTTTTATAACAACTCATGGATTAATTATCCAGGTAAGTGGCTTTTATCACTATTTAAGTGTTGTTAATTGTGTGTAAGCTCCAGCATGAATAATTTGCAGGAAATATGTAAATTCTGATAATTATTCATGTTGGAAAGGTGAATTTTGAAATGTCAACAATGGCATAAATTATTGCATTTCATTAATTATAATGTATGTGCGTGTTGCAATTTTTTATGTTTTGCATATTTAAACATATTTGCATGTTTTGCAAATGTTTATTATGCAGAGCATATGAATTTTGCACAGAAATTGCACTATTTGCATTTTGCATGTTTTTGTTGTTGTACTGCCAAGAAATTGGTTTCTTGGCAGTCTGCATGAAATTTGCTTATTTCAATAGTTTTTTATATGCTACTTTGTTATATTAGTTGCTTTAAACTAATATCTGTTTATACTTTTTCATTTCAGATGCGTTCCTGTGGTGGTGGATGTACCTGCAGCTGTAACTGGAGGAATCAGGAAAATCTGAGGGAAGTATGAAATACTTAATAGATTTCTTCTAATGTTTTTATTGTTTATTTCAGGTGTGTTCAACAAACTCATAACTGAAAAGTGGATTGTTAATACATATTCTACGTAAATTATTATTGGATTTTACCTGTGAATTGTTCATAGTTATTCTGCGTAAATTATTTTTGGATTTCCTCTGTGAATTGTTAACAGTGATTCTACGTAGATCATTTTTGCTTGGATTTCACCTGACATTCCATAATTTGTGCGTTCACTTGGTGATTTCTTTGAAAAAAGCTCATAACTGAAAAGTGGATTGTTAATAGTTATTCCACGTAGATCATTTTTGCTTGGATTTCACCTGACATTCCATAATTTGTGCGTTCACCTGGTGATTTCTTTGAAAAAGCTCATAACTGAAAAGTGGATTGTTAATAGTTATTCCACGTAAATCATTTTTGTTGGGAATTCACCTGACATTCCATAATTTGTGCGTTCACCTGGTGATTCCGATGAAAAAGACTCATAACTGAAAAGTGGATTGTTAATACATATTCTAGGTAAATTATTATTGGATTTTACCTGTGAATTGTTCATAGTTATTCTGCGTAAATTATTTTTGGACTTCCTCTGTGAATTGTTAACAGTGATTCTACGTAGATCATTTTTGCTTGGATTTCACCTGTGAATTGTTAATAGTTACTCTACGTAAATCATTTCATTTTTCGATTTCACCTGATACTCCTTAAATTGTGCAACCGGGTGATTTCGTCGAAAAGGCTCATACCTGAAAGGGAGTCGTCAATAAATGTTCTTCTTATATAATGTGCGAATTTACCTGATATTTGGCAAATATAATTTGTGAACTTACCTGCTGATTTCGGCGATGATTCTCACACCTGAAAAGTGAATTGGGAATAGATATTCTTCGTAAATCATTTTTGGATTTTACCTGATATCATGCGAATTTTATTTGTGAATTTATGAATCTTCCTGACGATTTCATTGACAAGTCGTTAATTTTTGTATTTAACTGGTTATTTAGAAATTACCATTGCGTTAACGAGAATCAGCAGTTGTCACCTGTCAATAAGACCCTGAAATAATAAACATTTCAGCGCCAGACAGTGTTTTCAAGATTCCGCAATCCATCACGGTGAAAATAAGGTAGCTTTAGTGAGTTAAAGATTATGTCTCTGAGACCAAATTAAAGATAAGAAAGAAGGAAATAGTGATTCATAAATAGAATAGTAGTAATAAGTGTAATAGAAGTGATAGTGAAAATAATGAGTAAAATAAAAGACAAGAAAGAATTAAGTGATATCTGTTAGACTGAATAATTATAAAGGAGAGTAAAGAAGTGATAGTCAGTATAAGGAATAAAATCAAAGAAAGAAGTAACTAATAATCAGTAAATAGATCAGTAATAATAAATTGGATTGAAGTGGCAATAAAGAGTGAAATAAAAGAAATAAATAGTTAATAACCATTAAATAGATCAATAATAATAAATTGGATTGAAGTGGCAATAAAGACTGAAATAAAAGAAAGAAATAGTCAATAACCATTAAATAGATCAATAATAATAAATTGGATTGAAGTGGTAATAAAGAAAAAAAAGGAAAAGAGAAAGAAAAAAAATACATATAATAAAAGAGGTCAATGTACTCAAAACGTCCCGATCATGACGTAATAACTTCGCTAGCCGCAGTGTATCGATCGCAGTGCATAGATCTTCTTTTCTGTCTGTCTGTCCGTCTGCAGTCACAAACTCTAGTCCTTTTTTTTTATTGTCCGTCCGTCTGTCCGGTCAAACATTTTTCCTCTTCATGCACAGCTTAGCAAACATAGAAGGGATATGGGTGGCAAGGACTCCCTAGCCGACTGATCGCTGGCGCCAATTGCTGTGCAGCCACCCACGCATATCCTGGATATGATTTTTGTAGCAAAGAGGTGTCGGATGCGGCATGTATCTACATTCAGGTACACGTGGATGTAGATAGATCTGTCGGCTGGCAAGCTCTTCGTTACAAGACGTCAAACAAAGCTGACTTTTTTCCCATTCACAGGTGCCCTTCCATAAACATTGGCAGCGGGAACGGAACTACTTCATATCGCATATAAATATAGAGCTCTCCATACGATATTTTCATGGCATTGATTCTCTCGAACTTTGACGCTACTCATAAGTGTTAAAAGCGAAAGTATTCTCTCAGCGCGGGAGGATTTAATGTCTTTTAAATTTTGACAGATCTCTTTCTCCATCACAGTAGTGCTGTACTTCTAAGCATTGTGTCAGTTTATTTTCTCCTCACCAGGTATTCCCGTTGCAATGAGCATAATTTGTACACTTGAATATAATGTTATTTATACCCGAATGCCTATTAAAATGTTAAAACGAGGATACTGTAGAGAAGCCTCGATTTCGATCATTACATGCAATTAAATATTAATACAAAATTTATATTGGCGTTTCAATGCGAGATTACTAGAGAACTGTTAGTGTTATCAATGAACTTTATTCCAGCTTTTCTGTAGAGAATTTTCCATTCTTTCTTTTATATTGTTACGAGCGTGGCTTTAGTTCGTTATTTAAAACACAATATTTCAGATATAATTGAAAAGTCCTTTTTTTATTACATTTTACTGTTTACTCTCACAATTTACAAACAATTATCAAATCAACGCTTTAGTTATCAAATAGTTTACTTCGTTCACTTCACTGTCTGAAATACGACTCGCTCCCTGGACGTAAGAGGCTCCGTATTTATACTCTACAATTTATACTAAAACCTTCCTGAATATTCAGTTCTTCGAACCCAAAGTTTACTAATAGCATAGACACACATGTGGTATTGATGCCATGGTATTCGAAAACTATGTGCTATACTAGATGTGTGTCTACACATACTAACTGGATACCAGCTGCAGTACCTGGTATACCGTGAACGTACCTAGTACTGAAACACAACAATTTTTGCTGGTATCCTAATATTCAAACCTAGCAGAGACAGTTTTCTACTGATACTACTGCCATTATTACATAGTGGAAAAAAGTTACAACAAAATGTGACATTTGTTTGGCAACACGTTTTCATGTATATTTAAAATGGAGAGTGCAAAGTAAAATAAAAAGAGGAAAATTCTATCAAACAGCGAAACGGCAAAGTTTATAGAAACTTGGAGACACAAAATTGCCGAATTGCGTGGGCAAAGTAAAAATAGACATATTCTAAAGGAAATGGGAACTGAGCTGCAGGACAGTTATGGCATTGAAGTCCGAACATGAATAAATAACTTAACAAAGCGATATCGGTAAGTAGCAATTCAAACCTTTAATGTATTATAATTAACATACATTTGTTTAGTTAGACAAGAAAAACAAATGACTGGCAAGTCTGGAGGGTCTCCATCTGAATGGGAATTTTACAATGAGATTGCAGAATTTATTGGCGAGTTCAAGGCAAACAGACTGGATGAACTTGTAGTAGAAAGTATAGGCAAATTATTGAAGTTTTAAGAAGAAATAATTTATTACTATTTTGTTATTATTTATATAAAACAGATGAAGAAAATTCAAACAGAAGCTTGCTATCGATGAGTATAGATGTACTCGATTTCGACTATAGTGAATCTTCTACGACCGAGTCATGGGCACAGTGCTCTACCCCAGTGTCATCATCAGATGTGCCTTCATTTTCAGGCGAAAAAACTTCGGCGGCAGGACCATCTTCGGCAGCTAGGCCATCAAATTCAACACGTCCTAAAAATAGAAAAAGAGGGAGGGATGCAATTAATGAGGCTTTACTAGAAGTGGCAAAGGAGGAAGCAGAGTGCTTCAAAGACTTCGTCGGTCAGTCCAAAAAAATGAAGAAGAAAGAAATGAACTTTTGCGCGAAAACATTAATTTGCAAAAAAAATTATTAGAATTATTCACGTCAAATAAAAAGTAAATAGTATGAGAATCTAATAAAGACTTACCAAAGTATTTCTTATGATATTTCCGACGCCTGTGTGCCCAGCTATTGTTGTGAAGTTAGGTTGATTGCGCTTCTCTAATTGTTTGCCTTCATTTAACCATATTTTGTTAATATTGTCATTTTTGTTGTTGCATATATTATGAAGCACACAACATGCTTTAATTATTATTGGCGCGTTGTCAATGTGAACTTCTAATCCTTTCCCAACGCGTCTGAAACGAGCCTTTAAGTGCCCAAAGGCATTTTCCACTACTCGCCGGCATTTGCTAAATTGATAATTAAATCACTGTTCATTTATGTCTCGACATACAGAAAATGGAAATGGCTTCATCACTGATTTTGATAGCTTAAACGCTGAATCACCCAGTAGTAATACAGGAACGTCCACACCTTCAATTTTTTTGCTATTATTTACAAAAATGGGATTTTTTTCGTGTTGTATTTTCAGTAGGGAATTTTCAAAAATTGTAGAGTCATTACATCTGCCAGGACTTCCTACATTTATGCATGTAAAACGGTACCTATAGTCTACTGCTGCAAATAAAACCGTAGAGTACCATCCTTTGTAGTTATAGTAATCCACAGATTCATCTTTAGGTGGACATACTTCTATATGGCAGCCATCGATAGCTCCGAAACAGTGTGCAAAGCCAAGCAGTTCAAATCTTCGAACGATTTCATTGATTTTTTCTTGTGTTGGAGGATATGTATTCAAAAATTCTTTTTAGAATAAATTATACAATTCTGTACAAAATTCCAATAATACTTCTCCTACTGTAGTTCTGCCAACACCAAATAGGCTTGCTATAGTCCTATATTCTGCCGAGGAACCGAGTGCATATAAAGATATGGCAAGTTTTTTAGCTAGGGGAATAGCTAAGCGCCATGTCGTATCCATTCTTTCCATATTTTTCAAATTATCAACCAAAAATTTGAATGTTGATCTGTCCACTCGAAACGCGTTCTTGTAGTCTTCTTCATACATCTTCGGCACATCGTTTTCCCAATATTGAGAATTTTGAACCTAAGGATATAAAAAATCTAGCATAAATATTATCAGTATATTATAGTTCAAAACTAGGGATTACCTTTGTCCACACCCTCCTATTGACTCTGCATGTATTATTTAAAATGTACAATTTTCTGTAAAGCGCTGCTCGCCTTTTGCTCATAATTGTTAATAACTTGAACTGCGTGTTTGATCTCTCCAACAAATTTATTAAAAATAAATTATTCATATAAGCTGATATTAATTTATTTTGTGAGATTTTTAAAAAATCTTCTACTTTTACTTTACAGTGATAGCGAATGTCAAACTATACTACGAACAAACGTGTGTCAAGGCTCGGCTATACTACGTGGTATAGCTTTGAGATGGTATCAATGACATGGTATCAATACTATATGTGTGTGTGTCTCCAGTATAAGAAGTGACTAACCTACAGTTGCTTCCATTTCCAACAGATGTCGTTTGTGTCACTTTGTTGCGCGAAACACTGCCCCCTTCTTAAAATTATTCGTCCTGAACAACATGTGGTCCACGGTCCTGAATACTACGTCATTAATTCTAGTTATCACTGAATACGGTTCTTCCCACTGTTGTTGTAATTTTGATGAACGTCCCTTAAATCGTTTCGGGTTGTACAGTCAAACAAGGTCACCTTCATTAAATCCTGCTGAATTAGCACGTAAGTCAGAGCGGGTATACAACCGATCGGTATTTACTGCTAATTTTGCTCTCGTTTCCCAGTGCACATCAGCTAATCGTTGTCTAAGCTCCGTTACATAGTCGTCTGATAACTTTTGTTCACCTCTGGAGGTACCAAATTTGATGTCGCTTGGTAAACGCATTTCCTTTCCGAATACGACCTAAGCTGGTGTTTGTCCGGTCGTGCTGTGAACAGCTGATCGATAAGCCATTAGGAAGACGGGAATATGTCGATCCCAATCGCGTTGGTGATAGTCGACTACTTTATTTAGATGCTCGACCAATGTTCTGTTGAAGCGCCCTACCATGCCATCAGATTGTAGATGCAGAGGAGTTGTTCTGCTTTTTCTTATTCCCAGCTTTTTACACTTCTCCTGTAAGGTCCGTGATTCATTCCGTCCTTGGTCCGAATGAAGTTCCTGAGGTACACCAAATCTACTGACCCAATTCATTATTACTTGTTGCGCAACTGTGGTTGCCTGTTGATTAGGGATTGCATGAGCTTGTAGGCCATTTACTGAAATATTCAATAGCAACTAATATGTAACGGTTACCGTTAGCTGTTTCTGGAATAGGTCCAGGCATATATATGGCTATCCCTTTAAATGGGGCTCCTACACTATACTTATGCATTTCTCCTCTGCTTCTGTGTGGTGGTTCTTTGCAAGAAGCACAGATAGTGCATCTGCGGTACCACTCCTCAATATTCTCTCGCATATGTAACCAATAAAACGCTTCTGGTATTTTGGAAATCGTTTTATTCACCCCCAAATGTCCTCCAGATTATCTAATGTGCATATCTTCTAGAACATCTCTGACCGGGGATGCTGGCTCGACTATCTGCATTCGGAATGACTCGCCGTTAGTTGGTTCCTACTTGCGCTTTAATATACCACATTCAATGTGAAGAGAATTCCATTGAGCCCAGTACCTCTTCAGTTTCACACTGCTCTACGAAATATCCTTCCATTGTGGTCTTTCCATGTTTTCTTTCCAAGCAAGAATGGGTGATATGTCTGGGCCTTTTCGTTGGTAAGCTCTCGTTGTCCCAGCCTGTCGATAGTTCTACCGTTATCGGCTGTATAGTTGCCTTTGTTTCTTTTTCTTCCACCCGAACGCAATGCTTGCATTCAAGTTTGCATGGACGTCGTGAAAGGGCGTGTGCATTTCCATGGATACGTCCTTTTCGGTGTTGGATTTCAAAGTCATATACTTGGAGTCGCTCTATCCATCTCGCTACTTGCCCCTCAGCGTTCTTAAACTGAAAAAGCCATTTAAGCGCTGCATGGTCTGTGCGGAGGTTAAATTTCTGCCCGTAGAGATATTTATGGAAATGTTTTGTTGAATTTACAATAGCAAGTAGCTCTTTTTTTGTAGCAGAATAATTTCTTTCTAATTTTGTAAGTGCTTTGTTATAATACGCTACTGGGACCTCTTGACCAGCCTCCTCCTGTCAAAGCACTGCCCCGATACGTACATTGCTGGCATCCTTGTCCAATATAAAAGTTTTTCCCAACTTTGCATAGTGAAGAACTGGAGTTTCACATAGTTTCTGCTTCAAATTCTCGAAACTCCCGTTACATTTATCTGAACATATGAACGCCTTTCATTTTTCTGTAAGTTGATGTATGCTACTTGCTATATCTGCAAAACCTTTTACGAATCGCCTGTAGTAGGTAGCAGCTAGACCATTGAAACTCCTTAATTGATGTTTATCCTTTGGAACGGGCCGAATGTGGCTGGAACATTACATAATCCAAATGGCATAACTTTGAATTGCCATAAGCTACTTCCAACTTAGCAAGCAGTTTTCTCTCGGTCTTCGGGATGTATTTCCTTTTGCCAGTAACCGCTCTTCAAATCCAATGTGGCATTGATCCTTGGAAAAGGATAGCTATCCTGTCTCGTTACGTTATTTAGTTGAAGGTAGTCTATACAGAATCGTGTGCTACCATCCTTTTTTCTGACCAGAACAACTGGTGATGTCCAAGGGCTATTAGATTCCTCTATTACTCCTAGTTCCTTCATGGAGTTTATCATATATGCAACTTCTGGTTGTTTGGCTAATGGTAGTCTTCGTGGTTTCTGCCGAATGGGCCTAGAATCTCGCGCCGCGCGTGTATGTATGTGTATGTGTGCATATGTGTGTGTTTTTGGGTGTGTGTTTATGTGTGGTATGTGGGTGTGTGTGCCGCAGCCTTGGGTGCGACCTCCCCCTCCACCACCCATATCCCACTACTAGTATTTGGTTATATAGGGTGGTATTACAGTATCGGCGTAAACTTTTTTAGCATTTCATGAATTGACTAAAAATTTCAGACACATAATGTAAAAAGTGGCTAAGTCAAAACGGGTACACTATCTGCCTACTTTTCATGAAGTGTCTAGACTTTTCGTGAAATGCTGAGTTACGTCAAATGTCTACGACATATATATATATATATATATATAGAAGAAAGACCGGAAAATTCTCTCCAAACAAGGTTGAAAAAAGTTTTTTGATAACACTAACAGTTCTCCCGTAATCTGGCGTGAAACTCCAATATCGATATGATCGAATTCGAGGTTTCTCTACGGTATCCTCGTTTTAACATTTTTATAGACATTCGGGTATAAATAGCAGTATATTCAAGTGTACAAAATTAACGTCCCTGTTTTTAAAAATATTAAGCTTTTCAGGTCAAGGTCTTTCTTTTCATGAATATTTCGGAATACATAACTAACAAAATGAAGGTTGCCAGCTTATTCTCTTTCGGTTTCTTCATCTTTCCCGAACTGTTCTTGATCATCCCACGGGACTGTGGGAAATTCAAAGATTGGAGTCGCTCTATCCATCTCGCTACTTGCCCCTCAGCGTTCTTAAACTGAAAAAGCCATTTAAGCGCTGCATGGTCTGTGCGGAGGTTAAATTTCTGCCCCTAAAGATATTTATGGAAATGTTTTGTTGAATTTACAATAGCAAGTAGCTCTTTTTTTGTAGCAGAATAATTTCTTTCTAATTTTGTAAGTGCTTTGTTATAATACGCTACTGGGACCTCTTGACCAGCCTCCTCCTGTCAAAGCACTGCCCCGATACGTACATTGCTGGCATCCTTGTCCAATATAAAAGTTTTTCCCAACTTTGCATAGTGAAGAACTGGAGTTTCACAGATTTTCTGCTTCAAATTCTCGAAACTCCCGTTACATTTATTTGAATATATGAACGCCTTTCATTTTTCTGTAAGTTGATGTATGCTACTTGCTATATCTGCAAAACCTTTTACGAATCGCCTGTAGTAGGTAGCAGCTAGACCATTGAAACTCCTTAATTGATGTTTATCCTTTGGAACGGGCCAATTTATGACAGCTGCTTTTTCTCTGGATCAGTTCTTACTCATTGTGATGAAACTATGTGCCCCAAATATTTTACTTTATTTTTGAATAGAGCGCATTTATTCGTACTGAACTTCAGTTTCGCTTCTCTCAGTCCTTGAAGTACGCCCCGTAAGTTGTTTTTATGTTCCTCGAATGTCCTTCCGATTACTATTATATCATATAAGTAGACAAGACATGTTTTCCAGGTTAATCCACGTAAAACACATTCCATGGGTAGTCCGAATGTGGCTGGAACATTACATAATCCAAATGGCATAACTTTGAATTGCCATAAGCTACTTCCAACTTAGCAAGCAGTTTTCTCTCGGTCTTCGGGATGTATTTCCTTTTGCCAGTAACCGCTCTTCAAATCCAATGTGGCATTGATCCTTGGAAAAGGATAGCTATCCTGTCTCGTTACGTTATTTAGTTGAAGGTAGTCTATACAGAATCGTGTGCTACCATCCTTTTTTCTGACCAGAACAACTGGTGATGTCCAAGGGCTATTAGATTCCTCTATTACTCCTAGTTCCTTCATGGAGTTTATCATATATGCAACTTCTGGTTGTTTGGCTAATGGTAGTCTTCGTGGTTTCTGCCGAATGGGCCTAGAATCTCGCGCCGCGCGTGTATGTATGTGTATGTGTGCATATGTGTGTGTTTTTGGGTGTGTGTTTATGTGTGGTATGTGGGTGTGTGTGCCGCAGCCTTGGGTGCGACCTCCCCCTCCACCACCCATATCCCACTACTAGTATTTGGTTATATAGGGTGGTATTACAGTATCGGCGTAAACTTTTTTAGCATTTCATGAATTGACTAAAAATTTCAGACACATAATGTAAAAAGTGGCTAAGTCAAAACGGGTACACTATCTGCCTACTTTTCATGAAGTGTCTAGACTTTTCGTGAAATGCTGAGTTACGTCAAATGTCTACGACATATATATATATATATATATATAGAAGAAAGACCGGAAAATTCTCTCCAAACAAGGTTGAAAAAAGTTTTTTGATAACACTAACAGTTCTCCCGTAATCTGGCGTGAAACTCCAATATCGATATGATCGAATTCGAGGTTTCTCTACGGTATCCTCGTTTTAACATTTTTATAGACATTCGGGTATAAATAGCAGTATATTCAAGTGTACAAAATTAACGTCCCTGTTTTTAAAAATATTAAGCTTTTCAGGTCAAGGTCTTTCTTTTCATGAATATTTCGGAATACATAACTAACAAAATGAAGGTTGCCAGCTTATTCTCTTTCGGTTTCTTCATCTTTCCCGAACTGTTCTTGATCATCCCACGGGACTGTGGGAAATTCAAAGATTGGAGTCGCTCTATCCATCTCGCTACTTGCCCCTCAGCGTTCTTAAACTGAAAAAGCCATTTAAGCGCTGCATGGTCTGTGCGGAGGTTAAATTTCTGCCCCTAAAGATATTTATGGAAATGTTTTGTTGAATTTACAATAGCAAGTAGCTCTTTTTTTGTAGCAGAATAATTTCTTTCTAATTTTGTAAGTGCTTTGTTATAATACGCTACTGGGACCTCTTGACCAGCCTCCTCCTGTCAAAGCACTGCCCCGATACGTACATTGCTGGCATCCTTGTCCAATATAAAAGTTTTTCCCAACTTTGCATAGTGAAGAACTGGAGTTTCACAGATTTTCTGCTTCAAATTCTCGAAACTCCCGTTACATTTATTTGAATATATGAACGCCTTTCATTTTTCTGTAAGTTGATGTATGCTACTTGCTATATCTGCAAAACCTTTTACGAATCGCCTGTAGTAGGTAGCAGCTAGACCATTGAAACTCCTTAATTGATGTTTATCCTTTGGAACGGGCCAATTTATGACAGCTGCTTTTTCTCTGGATCAGTTCTTACTCATTGTGATGAAACTATGTGCCCCAAATATTTTACTTTATTTTTGAATAGAGCGCATTTATTCGTACTGAACTTCAGTTTCGCTTCTCTCAGTCCTTGAAGTACGCCCCGTAAGTTGTTTTTATGTTCCTCGAATGTCCTTCCGATTACTATTATATCATATAAGTAGACAAGACATGTTTTCCAGGTTAATCCACGTAAAACACATTCCATGGGTAGTCCGAATGTGGCTGGAACATTACATAATCCAAATGGCATAACTTTGAATTGCCATAAGCTACTTCCAACTTAGCAAGCAGTTTTCTCTCGGTCTTCGGGATGTATTTCCTTTTGCCAGTAACCGCTCTTCAAATCCAATGTGGCATTGATCCTTGGAAAAGGATAGCTATCCTGTCTCGTTACGTTATTTAGTTGAAGGTAGTCTATACAGAATCGTGTGCTACCATCCTTTTTTCTGACCAGAACAACTGGTGATGTCCAAGGGCTATTAGATTCCTCTATTACTCCTAGTTCCTTCATGGAGTTTATCATATATGCAACTTCTGGTTGTTTGGCTAATGGTAGTCTTCCTGGTTTCTGCCGAATGGGCCTAGAATCTCGCGCCGCGCGTGTATGTATGTGTATGTGTGCATATGTGTGTGTATTTGGGTGTGTGTTTATGTGTGGTATGTGGGTGTGTGTGCCGCAGCCTTGGGTGCGACCTCCCCCTCCACCACCCATATCCCACTACTAGTATTTGGTTATATAGGGTGGTATTACAGTATCGGCGTAAACTTTTTTAGCATTTCATGAATTGACTAAAAATTTCAGACACATAATGTAAAAAGTGGCTAAGTCAAAACGGGTACACTATCTGCCTACTTTACATGAAGTGTCTAGACTTTTCGTGAAATGCTGAGTTACGTCAAATGTCTACGACATATATATATATATATATAGAAGAAAGACCGGAAAATTCTCTCCAAACAAGGTTGAAAAAAGTTTTTTGATAACACTAACAGTTCTCCCGTAATCTGGCGTGAAACTCCAATATCGATATGATCGAATTCGAGGTTTCTCTACGGTATCCTCGTTTTAACATTTTTATAGACATTCGGGTATAAATAGCAGTATATTCAAGTGTACAAAATTAACGTCCCTGTTTTTAAAAATATTAAGCTTTTCAGGTCAAGGTCTTTCTTTTCATGAATATTTCGGAATACAAAACTAACAAAATGAAGGTTGCCAGCTTATTCTCTTTCGGTTTCTTCATCTTTCCCGAATTGTTCTTGATCATCCCACGGGACTGTGGGAAATTCAAAGATTGCTCGGGATCAATAGCATCGGTTTCTGAGTCGTCGATATCGTTCCTTTTTTCTATCGAATCTTCGATTGGTGCAGCATTCCAGCAAGATGTCCCACGACAATTGCCCCAAATTTCTGAACATTGGAGGCAGAACTTTCGACAGCCACACAGTGCGCCACAGCCCTTCGAACACGCTATGGGGCCGAAGGTTGCGATATTTTTATTGGCTCCAATATGCCGCTGTTTTTTAGTATCCATCCCCAATTTTGGGAGTTCAGCTGATTTCCTAACCAATACTGCACCTGGTAGTAAACACGATACAGTTTCTCTTTAGCTGCGTCAGCTATTGGGATTAATAAACTCAAATTTTCTGATTTATTTCTGTCCATAACTTTCATAAAGCAAAGATAACGGTATGCGTTCAAGTCATCTCGTTTAACTGGAGCGCCATACATAGCTAGAAATATTCGAATTCCATCGGAAGAAATTGATTCTCGAGAAGCATCACTCTGGTTGAAAATTTGTGCTGCAGCACGTAGGTCTTGACGTTTCGCGAAAAGTTTTAGAGCTGCAGTTTTCCCTCTATGAAAAAGAGCAGATGTTGTGTCAAATCCAGTGTAAGCGGATAGAAGTAGAAAATGATCTCTGATTTCTTCGTGATCATTGAAACCTCGAGAAGAGTAAGGTTTTATCTCGACTTTTTTCTTGCCCGGTTTGAGGAAGAAGATCCCTTCATCAATCGGAGTGTGAGCAACCAAAATTGTAAAGAGATTCACGTCTTCCCCAACAAGAACAGCTCTATTTATGGGTGAACGTTCCAAAGCCGTTTTAATTATTAAAACGTCAGCATGATCTTGAGCGTATTTAACATCAATAATATTAAACTTGACAGACAACATCAAAATCAATCTGCGCTTGTTGTTACTGTTTGAAAGGAATATTTCTTGGCTCACTGTGACGTTAATCGTCTCCGCGAAGTAGGTGTCAGCAGATGAAGATTTTGCTGCTCGACGACGTCGTTCCATAGCTTTTACGCTGTTGGTACTATTCTTGTATCAGTCGGAAACTATGACAGCGTTTGAACCGTAATACCTTTGTGCGTAACCAATATTATTTGAACAAATCGAGTCGAAAAATTCATTCTGATGCCATCCAACCCGATGTAAGAAAAACCCTCCGTCGATGACATATGTAACTTTTATAAAATCAAGTTCAGCTACCTATAGCTTGAAGACGTCAAACAAAGCTGACTTTTTCCCATTCACAGGTGCCCTTCAATAAAACATTGGCAGCGGAAACGGAACTACTTCATATTGCATATAAATATAGAGCTCTCCAAACGATATTTTCATGGCATTGATTCTCTCGAACAGCAAAAATGGATGAATAGGTGCCGTTTTATTACGAACTTTGACGCTAGTCATAAGTGTTAAAACCGAAAGTGCTCTTTCAGCGCGGGAGGATTTAATGTCTTTTAAATTTTGACAGATCTCTTTCTCCATCACAGTAGTGCTGTACTTCTAAGCATTGTGTCAGTTTATTTTCTCCTCACCAGGTATTCCCGTTGCAATGAACACAATTTGTACACTTGAATATACTGTTATTTATACCCGAATGTCTATAAAAATGTTAAAACGAGGATACGGTAGAGAAAATTACAAATTACTTAAACAAAATAGTTTACTTCGTTCACTTCGCTGTTTGAAATAAGACTCGCTCCCTGGACCTGAGAGGCGCCGTATTTATACTTTACAATTTATTCTAAAACCTTCCTAAATTTTCAGTTCTTCGAACCCAAAGTTTACTAAGAAGTGACTAACCTACAGTTGCTTCCATTTCCAACAGATGCAGTTTGTGTCACTTTGCTGCGCGAAACACTGACCCCTTCTTAAAGTTGTTCGTCCTGAACAACATATGGTCCACGGTCCTGAATCCTACGTCATTAATTCTAGTTACCACTGAATACGGTCCTTCCCACTGTTGTTGTAATTTTGATGAACGTCCCTTAAATCGTTTCGGATTGTACAGCCAAACAAGGTCACCTTCATTAAATCCTGCTGAATTAGCACGTAAGTCATAGCGGGTATTCATCCGATCGGTATTTACTGCTAATTTTGCTCTCGTTTCCCAGTGTACATCAGCTAATCGTTGTTTAAGCTCCGTTACATAGTCGTCTGGTAATTTTTGTTCACCTCTGGAGGTACCAAACTTGATGTCGCTTGGTAAACGCATTTCCCTTCCGAATACGACCTAAGCTGGTGTTTGTCCGGTCGTGTTGTGAACAGCTGATCGATAACCCATTAGGAACACGGGAATATGTCGCTCCCAATCGCGTTGGTGATAGTCGACTACTTTATTTAGATGCTCGACCAATGTTCTGTTGAAGCGCCCTACCATGCCATCAGATTGTAGATGCAGAGGAGTTGTTCTGCTTTTTCTTATTCCCAGCGTTTTACACTTCTCCTGTAAAGTCCGTGATTCAAAGTTCCGTCCTTGGTCCGAATGAAGTTCCTGAGGTACACCAAATCTACTGACCCAATTCATTATTACTTGTTCCGCAACTGTGGTTGCCTGTTGATTAGGGATTGCATGAGCTTGTAGGCCATTTACTGAAATATTCAATAGCAACTAATATGTAACGGTTACCGTTAGCTGTTTCTGGAAAAGTTCCAGCGATGTCTATGGCTATCCCTTCAAATGGGGCTCCTACACTATACTTATGCATTTCTCCTCTGCTTCTGTGTGGTGGTTCTTTGCAAGAAGCACAGATAGTGCATCTGCAGCACCACTCCTCAACATCCTCTCGCATATGTAACCAATAAAACGCTTCTGGTATTTTGGAAATCGTTTTATTCACCCCCAAATGTCCTCCAGATTATCCAATGTGCATTTCTTCTAGAACATCTCTGACCGGGGATGCTGGCTCGACTATCTGCATTCGGAATGACTCGCCGTTAGTTGGTTCCTACTTGCGCTTTAATATACCACATTCAATGTGAAGAGAATTCCATTGAGCCCAGTACCTCTTCAGTTTCACACTGCTCTACGAAATATCCTTCCATTGTGGTCTTTCCATGCCTTCTTTCCAAGCAAGAATGGGTAATATGTCTGGGTCTTCTCGTTGGCAAGCTCTCGTTGTCCTAGCCTGTCGATGGTTCCACCGTTATCGGCTGTATAGTTACCTTTGTTTCTTTTTCTTCCACCCGAACGCAATGCTTGCATTCAAGTTTGCATGGACGTCGTGAAAGGGCGTGTGCATTTCCATGGATACGTCCTTTTCGGTGTTGGATTTCAAAGTCATATACTTGGAGTCGCTCTATCCATCTCGCTACTTGCCCCTCAGCATTCTTAAACTGCAAAAGCCATTTAAGCACTGCATGGTCTGTGCGGAGATTAAATTTCTGCCCGTAGAGATATTTATGGAAATGTTTTGTTGAATTTACAATAGCAAGTAGCTCTTTTTTGTAGCAGAATAATTTCTTTCTAATTTTGTAAGTGCTTTGCTATAATACGCTACTGGGACCTCTTGACCAGCCTCCTCCTGTCAAAGCACTGCCCCGATACGTACATTGCTGGCATCCTTGTCCAATATAAAAGTTTTTCCCAACTTTGCATAGTGAAGAACTGGAGTTTCACATAGTTTCTGCTTCAAATTCTCGAAACTCCCGTTACATTTATCTGAACATATGAACGCCTTTCATTTTTCTGTAAGTTGATGTATGCTCCTTGCTATATCTGCAAAACCTTTTACGAATCGCCTGTAGTAGGTAGCAGCTAGACCATTGAAACTCCTTAATTTATGTTTATCCTTTGGAACGGGCCAATTTTTGACAGCTGCTTTTTCTCTGGATCAGTTCTTACTCATTGTGATGAAACTATGTGCCCCAAATATTTTACTTTATTTTTGAATAGAGCGCATTTATTCGTACTGAACTTCAGTTGCGCTTCTCTCAGTCTTTGAAGTACGCCCCGTAAGTTGTTTTTATGTTCCTCGAATGTCCTTGCGATTACTATTATATCATCTAAGTAGACAAGACATGTTTTCCAGGTTAATCCACGTAAAACACATTCCATGTGTAGTCCGAATGTGGCTGGAACATTACATAATCCAAATGGCATAACTTTGAATTGCCATAAGCTACTTCCAACTTAGCAAGCAGTTTTCTCTCGGTCTTCGGGATGTATTTCCTTTTGCCAGTAACCGCTCTTCAAATCCAATGTGGCATTGATCCTTGGAAAAGGATAGCTATCCTGTCTCGTTACGTTATTTAGTTGAAGGTAGTCTATACAGAATCGTGTGCTACCATCCTTTTTTCTGACCAGAACAACTGGTGATGTCCAAGGGCTATTAGATTCCTCTATTACTCCTAGTTCCTTCATGGAGTTTATCATATATGCAACTTCTGGTTGTTTGGCTAATGGTAGTCTTCCTGGTTTCTGCCGAATGGGCCTAGAATCTATTGTGTTGATCCGATGCCGGATAAAATTTATTTTACCGCAATCATCATCATTCTTTGCAAATAACTCCGAATATTCATTGATTACCACTTTGGCATCGTTGCATTTTTGTTCACTTAAGGCACTGGATGCAAGCAGTTTCTGAACCTGTTGAGTAGTAACAGGTATAGGCTTTGTCTCCTTAATATTACTACCACTATTCAAATTAAAAATCTGGTAAACGGGTACACAATTTCCAATTATGGCACCTTCTTTTAGTTGTACCTCATTTTCGGATGTGACTTGAATTACTGTTGCACCTTCTGCCTTCACTAAAGTCTTACCTACAATGATGTTCGATGTAACTTTTGTAGGATTAGGCTCCACCAAATGGAATCGGCAGGTCCCCATGTCATCAGTAAGCTTTGTCTATACTGGCGTCTGGTAGCATGCAGAGAGAGAGTAATATTCTCAGAAACCATCTTCCTTATTTTCGCAGGATCTTCTGTTCCTCCTCCTAGTCTGATAAGAATTTCTATGTTGCCATATTTGAGTATCCGTTCTCCGACATCCAGATTTATTTTATATGTTGTCGTGAAGTTTATTCCAAGAATGCACTCATTCATGATGTCTGAAACCAGGAAAGTGTGAGGAAATAGTAGTTCGTCTAGTTGAACATCCAAAGTTATTTCTCCAAAAACCTGTCCTGCTGCTCCACTTCCTGTTCTTAGTAAATATTTGGTGGTGTTGTGAAGCAATTTATTCTTGACAAGATCTGCTCTAATAATTGATTTAGAGCTCCAGCGTCGATAGTGACTGTGCAGTCTATTTTTCCTTCACTTCCATATACATATAACAAGACTGCTATTATTTCTCTGCAACTGGGCTACCTGACTGATGACTTCGGGGCTGCCGACTCCACCAACCAACTTCTACCTCCCGAAGTTGGTTTTTACATGTTTTCCGACTGTTGATCAGGGGAGTTGCTGCGACTAGTCGCTGTTTGATATCTAATCTCTTCACGAATAGCTTGCTCCCTGGCTCTACATTTTTGGCATTCTTTTATGTCCTCCTCTTCTGGTAATTCCATTCGTCGGCGCTTCCTGCAGTCCCTTTTGAGGTCTCCCAGTCAATTATAATTCCAGCAACGAAGAATACCACATGAAGGAGTATTCTGTGATGACTGCATTCTGTTACAAATAGACTCCTTCACCGAAACTTCTCTCACTCATACTGCACTCCGAGAAGCTTGTCTGGTAGATTCATACGCTAATGCATAGGCTAACGCTTCTGCTGTTGACCTCTTTCCTGCTAGCCTTAGCGCTTGTTGTAGATTTTGATCTGCAATAGCGTTCACAAATGCTTCTGCTGCCACTTTTAACGAAATCGGCATTTACGCTAGAGTATGAAACATGTGCTAATCTTTCCACATCAGCCTACAGTTGTTGTAGTGATTCACCATGTTTTTTAATCCTGTTGCGTAAGTGGAAGCGATATACTTGCTGCATGTGTTCATCTCCATAACGTAGCTCTATCACCTGTACTAATGAAGTATAGTCATGTTGCCTTTCAATCGCTATAGTTTGTAATAGCTCTGATGCAGGACCGTGAAATGCTATTACCAGACCTGTAGCTTTCTCTACATCATTCCATCCATTTAGTCAGGATTCGTCCCTTCTATTTCTAAAGCTTGTCTAAAACATTCTTTGTGCCGGCCAATTTTGATAACCGTTTGCCCAGCTCCACTTTTAGATCCTGTATTCTAAGCTCCTCCAGCTTGCGTCGAATTGCTTTAGATTATCTTCCAGAGCTTACACCTAAAGCACAAAATTTCAATCAATTTCACACTTTGTTTAAGTCAAATGCCACCACTTTTTTTCACGAACTTATTTCACTTCTGGCTGTACTTCTAATTATCACAATCCAAATAGTTTACTTCGTTCACTTCACTGTCTGAACTAGGACTCGCCTCCTGGATGTGAGAAGTGCTGTATTTATACTCTACAATTTATACTAGAACCACCCTGAATATTTCGTTCTCCGAACCCAAAGTTTACTAAGATGTCATTAACCTACAGTTGTTTGCATTTCCAACAGATGCCGCCTGTGTCACTTTGTTGCGAGTAACAATATATATATACCGCCGTTAGACCAACAAGAACAACGATATTTGCAAAAAACCGAAAGAACGTCATTTTTTTACCCGCTTTTGGGCTGTCAAAAGTTATGCGGACAGCCGGATGCCGGGGACTTTCCACACCTTATTTGGAGAGCTGAAATGTAAGTGTATACCAATTTTCAGCTTGGATGGAATTTTTTCGAAGATGAGCCCATTTTGTGCCTAAAGTTCCTGGTATGTAGTATTATGTAGCATGCCGAAAGGATAAGAGTTTTCAAGTTTCGGAGAAACCGTAAACTATGGCGACTTGAGCAATAAAATCTGAATCAAAGCTGAAAGGAAATCTGCCCTTATATTTGAAGAAGTAATAAAAGATAATCAAGTTAAGCGAGAAGTTATTCTACAGCGAGACTAAGTAAAACCCGACTCATATAAAGTAACAGTTCCGTTATTTTGATTCGATTCGTACAAATGTCAAATTCGTTTATATGGCACATTACACCGAAAACGACTCGGAGAATTTGAGTAAATTTCAACTTTTCCGGATGACATAACCTAGAAATATTATCTCTGCGGATTTGTTTATACTCAAAGTAAGATGAAGAGGAAAAAAAATTAACATAGATGTAAAGCGGATAGATCAAAAGATCTGGGAAAATTTTTACGTCAAGTCTTTGCAAGATAAAAATGATTAAAAAATGCACAAATTAAAAGTGCACAAATTTGAACTTTGTCAACTGGCTCTTTGTACGATAAAGTGATAATATATAAAATAATAAGAAACACACTCGTTTTAAAATTGAAGAAATTTTATTAACGTTAATGTCAGGTGTGTAATATGAACAGAAAAGAAGATATTTTTCATATTTTTGTGGAGTGCCCCATATATAAAGCATTAAGAAACAATTATTTGGGGAATTGCATTAAAGATTTAAATACTGAAATGTTATATGAATTGTTTATTTTCAATTCAATTAAAATGCTAAACAATGTTTATTAATTTACTATTAAGTTTTTACGCCACCGGCAATTCGTGATGAATGAGCCATAATAAACCGTTTTCCCTCCTTATCTCGTATGCAAGTTATATAGGACCTATGTTCGAAATTAAATCTGAATATATATGGAGTGTTTAAATGCAATCTAGTTATAGAATGAAATTAAATTTGAATATAGTTATAGAGATACCATTCTAGCCATAGAAATTTAGATATCTTGAACTAAATTTTTCATTTTCTGAATGCTGTTTTAAATACCGTTAATTTTGGAAATTGGATGTGTAGAAAGCTGTAACTAGATTGAACCTCTTTGTATGGTACAGTATCCAAAGAAAAAAAAATATTATTATTAATATTATTAACGTTAAAGAATACCTCTTTTAAGATGAGCGATTTCACTACGCGCCGGATACCTCAAGATTGACCTCTTATGTCTTATCCAGTCAAATATATTACCTACTGTGTTAGGAATTGTAGTAAGCAACAAATTGTGAGCATTTTAATACACAAGCGCGCAGATATTTAAAAATGCTGATTCGAAACAATTTCTGCGCATTTGTGGGAAGAGTTAAAATTTACTTAAAAAGAAGTAAGATATCCTAAATATATATATAAAAAAAAAACAGTGGAGGTGGGGCTTAGAAAGTGTAGGTTTCGACAGTATTGTGTCTCAAATAGACTACAAGATTTTCAATCCTTTGTATTAGAAAGTACTGCAATGAATGTAGGTTGGGAGTTCTTGCGATGCTCCCAATTCTTCTTCTTATAATTTAAGGGTTGTAAAAGGCAATTTCAGTACTACTAAATATCTTAAACTTGAATCCCAAGACGTTGTGTTTAATTCTAAACTCTTCAACTATTGTAGACAATACTCGATGGTATTTACCAGGGATTTGAGACCATGAGCCGTTTCAGTGCTGAGTTTGGGTTGATTTATTAGTAGTACCTACTTCGTAGTACTTTAAGCTAATGATTTACCACAATCCGCTTATTCTCGTAACTTGCCTTTAGTTTCGACCATGCTGGAGCGTAGTCTTTGCCAGTAATGGGCGTGTGGCGTAGTAATTTCTCTGCTTCACCTCTTAAGTATGATTTCAAATAGTAAAGCTTTTGTACTAGAGATAAATTTGTATTTTTGTGGTCTCATGCCTTTAAGTCGTGGAAAGAACACCAGCCGTCGTAGTCGCCATTAAACTTTAGTAAACTGATTCTGGGTTAGGTTAAATCTGGTGATGCAGTAAGTACTAGATGTATTGCTATCTGAGACAGCTTTTACAGAAACTTGAAATGTCCGCAAACCTTCTATTAATTCAGTCATATATAGTACAACTGAGTAATTCGATTTCAAGTCGCCGTAATAGTTTTCCTTTAAATATTCGTGGGATGCATTCTTCTGTAATAAATAGCTGCTTACAGAGAAATCTATTGCAGCATACCTTTCCCATAGATTTTTTACAGCAGCACTTTTTATCTAAAAAAACCTTGCATTTTCTGACTTAACTTGATGCCCCTCCCATTCTATATTAGTGTTTCTAATTTAGTTCGTAGGGTTTTCTCTGTAGCGAGTAACTCTTCTAGTACTGCCATGTCGAATTTGATCTAGCAAAGTGAATGTCTTGATCTGAGTACCTAATGTGAGTACCAAGGCAGTGACAGTAATGTAGATACCGCTAAGTGAGTAACGTAATGTATATCTTGAATAAATAGACTGTATTTTCGCATTCTTGTGAGCGTATTGTTACAAGATTGGCGTTGCTTGTAATGCTGCAATAAAGTGTTATTTGCTGCCTAGCACTGTAGTAACTGTTCGAACCAAATCGATTCGAATATATTTTTTAATAGATACCTTCTGAAAGGAAAAATGCTGAAAACAAAGCATCAAAAATTTTAGGAAAATTAAATCTTATTTGACTACTCTTAATGAAAAATCAGGTACATAACCCAACAAAGCTAGTATTTGTCATGAACCGTTAGATTCATGCTAAAAAACAATTCCTGAAAAAGGAACATATTACACATATTACAAAAATACTATGCTAAAATTGAGTTCTGAAAAGAAAAGGAATTCAATCTCATAACAATATTCCCAAAAATAGTTACAAAATCTAAAAGTTGTCATGTAGCATACAATGCATGGCACAAATACAATCAGATCAAGCAGATAAAATTAAAACTCTATCATTACAAGTTCCATCGAACGGAAATTCTTCTCTACGTGATAGAGATAACATGTTTTGTAAATATAATTTATTTAACTTAACACAGCAGCATGGGTTGCTCTAAAAATTCTTGTTGCTATGCACTTTGGCTCGTTACTATGCATATTGTGCAGCTAGTACCGTAAGATCACAGCTGCACTGCCAATTCTTGCAATCATGCGCCTCTGCTACTCCATCAGTGGTGTCGTGTGCAAACAACGGCTATAAAAACGACAAGCTGACTGATGTCGATCTCTTTTTGCACTTGTCGGCGCTTGGGATAGGTTGGCTAGGTAGGGACTAACATTTTATATCTGGTATCGACTGATATAGAACTTTTATTAACAAATCATTTTATTTTGGGCATTGACCGAAGTAACCACTTACTAGCATAGACTTTATTTCGGGTTTTGACTGAAATAAAGAATGTTAATTCGGGTCTTGACTGAAGTCAAGATAACACTTTAAGTTGGGCATTGACTGATTTAAAGAGCATTATTTCGGAGATTGACTGAAATAATCACTTACTAACATACACTTTATTTCGGGTTTTAACGGAAATATAGAATCTTACTTCGGGTCTTGACTGAAGTCAAGATAACACTTTAAGTCGGGCATTGACTGATTTAAAGAGCATTATTTCGGGGATTGATTGAAGTAATCACTTACTAACAAATACTTTATTTCGGGTTTTGACTGAAATAAAGAATCTTACTTCGGGTCTTGACTGAAGTCAAGATAACACTTTAAGTCGGGCATTGACTGATTCAAAGAGCATTATTTCGGGGATTGACTGAAGTAATCATTTACTAATATACACTTTATTTCGTGTCTTGACTGAAATAAAGAATCTTACTTCGGGTTTTTACTGAAGTCAAGATAACACTTTAAGTCGGGCATTGACTGATTTAAAGAGCATTATTTCGAGGATTGACTGAAGTAATCACTTACTAACAAATACTTTATTTCGGGTTTTGACTGAAATAAAGAATCTTACTTCGGGTCTTGACTGAAGTCAAGATAACACTTTAAGTCGGGCATTGACTGATTCAAAGAGCATTATTTCGGGTCTTGACTGAAATAAAGAATCTTACTTCGGGTTTTTACTGAAGTTAAGATAAGACTTTAATTCGGGTATTGACTGATTTAAAGCATATTGTAATTACTAACATTAACATTTTATTCCTGGTCTAGACGGGAATAAAGAATTGTTCTAATTAAATATTAGAACAAAGGGTCTTAACATTTGCTTAAATCCAACCACCTCAAGTGCCAAGTTTAGATCGGTGAGTACCAACCACTTGTAACATTTTATTATTTATTTATATATCTATTTTATAATTTACTCATATATATATATATATCTACATACTATGTATATACTTCGTGTGCATATTTATAAAATGTAACAATTCAACTCACTCTATATCTATTATATAAATATATTGCTTCCTTAGGGATCTTATATTGCAATCTTTGTCAATAAGTGTTTTCTCTGACCCAAAACTTATATATATTTGAGTTTTGTCCCAATACAACTATTCTTGGAAATCGTGCATTACAAATCTTTTATAATAAGCGTGTTTTCTAGTGTGTGGGTGGATCTCTGAACTAATTCTTTATGTACATAATCTGATCTGAATACAAGTAGTGAGAAAATCTAAGAAATAAGTGTTAGTTAATAAAACGTTAAACGTGAACAGTGCTTTTAGTTATGAGAGGATAGACCACTGATCTTAAGGCTGGGTCTATGTCAGAATTGGGACAACTCGGTGCACATTTAGCAAGATGGGCGAGGCGTTAAGATTTTTGAATAAATCGCAAATTGATTAATGGAATATTTATTTAAACACATAAGGCAACAAATTAACGTTTTCTAATTTTAAAATTTGTCCCCCAATTTTTATTAAAAATGATTTAAAAATGAAAATTCAATGATTTTTTTTTTAATTTTTCTGGTTTGCGGAGCGGTGCTGCCTCAAATTTGAACTAAATTAAATAAATTTTTAACATAAGCTTATTTAAGTTAATAAGCTGAAAATAACGGTTTCCGATTTTTAAAATTCTACTTATTTTTGTGAAAATTTGATGCAATAGATTGCTTTCTTAATGGTTAAAATGCAGGTAAAACAAAAATATTGCGTCGAATTGTCGTAGATATAAGTAGAGCTTTAAAAATCGGAAAACGTTATTTTCTGCTTACTAACTTCAAAAAGCTTATGTTAAAAATTTATTTAATTTAGTTCAAATTTGTGGCAGACCCGCACCGCAAACCAGAGAAATTAAAAAAAAATCATTGAATTTTCATTTTCAAATCATTTTCAATAAAAATTGGGGGACAAATTTTTAAATTAGAAAACGTTAATTTGTTGCCTTAGATGTATAAATAAATATTCCATTAATCAATTTGCGATTTATTCAAAAATATTAACGCCTCGCCCATCTTGCTAAATGTGCACCGAGTTGTCCCAATTATGACATAGACCCAGCCTTAATCCATAATTACCAGTGCATTGCATTCTTCAGTAAATACAAACTTGCGTGTACGTTCTAACTATGGGCAGTATATTTTATGGTCCTTCGAGCCGGATTTAAGGTCTGTGTTTTATCTTATCAATTTTTTAATTATGTCTGCACTTCAAAAACTTTTGGGCAACCAAGCCACCTTTGCATAATTTTCGAGAAGTCGTTCAATAACTACACCAAACCTGATGTAGAAAAACAAACGACAGGTCTTATTTCTGAGCGATTAACTGCTCTAAGGGAAATTTGGTCAGATTATAAGAAAGATCACAATACAATTATCCAAGCCACGCAGGCCTTGGAAGATAGCGCACTTCAAAAGTATGATTATTTCGCAAACGATCCATTTTCGAAGATGGAAAATCTATACTTTACCTTTCGAGGTATTCTTAGGGATGCATTAGATGCTTTCGAAACAAAGGTTGAATCAGGTTCAAAATCAGAACATGAAACTTCATCGTCTCTTAGACTACCAAGCATCACAATCCCAAAATTCTCAGGTTCTTATGATTCCTGGAAACCTTTTCACGATCTGTTCAATTCCCTGGTGCATACAAATTCTGCGTTATCTCCGGTACAGAAATTGCATTAATTGAAATCAAGTGTATCTGGAGAAGCAGAGCACTTGTTGCGTCAATTTCCTATGACCAACTCGAGTTACGAAAATGCATGGAAGATACTGCTTGAGAGGTATGACAATAAACGAGTATTAGTAAATGCCCAATTGAAAATACCCTTCAATCTACCTAAAGCGACACACGAATCAGCCAAGGCTATCAAAACCTTGCTAGATAAGTCTTCCGAATGTATCTTTGAACTCGAGGCATTGCAAGTTTCCACTAAGCAATGGGATGCAATTCTCATCTATATGTTGGTACAATGCTTACCAGCAGAAACGCACCGCTCATGGGAACAAGAAGTAAATACTGCAGAAGGACTTCCCACCTTCGAATCCTTAAAAGCCTTTTTACAATCTAGATTTAGAATTTTAGAAGCCATAGTCGCTAGCAACCAAGAATGCTCATGTCCCGAGAGTATCAACCCATTTTACCTCATCTACCCAAGCATGTACCTTGTGCAAAGAGCAGCACCGATTCTTTAAATGTCCGAAATTCTTAAAACTTGACGTAGACAATAAATTCAAAATTGTCACATCAAATAAATTGTGTAATAATTGCCTATCAAAGGGCCACAACACGAAAACTTGTACTAGTAAGTTTTCATGTTAGCGATGTGGAAGGAGGTATAATTCTTTACTTCACAGGAATAATGCCACTCCAAGGGTCTCGACCCAATTCAAGCCAAGGGAGCAACAATCAGTAGCTCAACCTTGTAATTCACCTTATACATCCAATAAATCTCTCCATACGCTTCACGCAAAAAACCACCGTACCAAACAAGCACTGCTTGCCACAGCATTGTTAAACGTTCCTACCAAAAAGGGAAACATGTTGGTATTAAGAGCACTGATAGATTAAGGCTCTCATGTTTCATTTATAACCCAAGCCGCCGCACGTAAGCTGCAATCATCCACTACAAACGTGGAAATTCAAATCACTGGCCTGGGAAAAACTGAAACTACAAATGTTCAAAAACAAACTGTATTGAACATTTATCCTTATTCAACAACAACTAAGGCAACTACAGTTACAGCCCTTCCAGTGGATACAATTACGGACATTTTACCTCCTTCAACCATTCCAAACAAAGAATGAAATCATATACATCAGCTACCACTTGCCGATCCATTTTTCTTTAAACCAGGAAAAGTTGACATGCTTTTAGGAGCAGATGTATATAGTGCAATCCTCTTGGAAGGTTTACGGAAAGGTCCTCCAGGAACACCTGTTGCCCAAAACAGTATCCTCGGATGGATACTCTTCGGAAAACTCCAAAATATTTCCACATATTTAAAGGCATCTGCGTTAACAGCAAAGGCTCACTACGACGACGACTCTTCACTGGAGAAGCTTCTACGTCAGTTTTGGGAAACTGAAGAAGTTAATCCAGGAAGAAAGCTGTCTAAAGCAGATCAACAATGTGAAGAGTTTTGTCAAAAAATTCATGTTCGTAACGCACAAGATCGTTACGAAGTTCGTCTGCCTTTCACCGCAGAAAGCCCTAGTCTAGGCGATTCTCGTGGTATGGCATTACGTAGGTTCTATAGCCTAGAACGGCAATTAGAGCGTAATCCTGAACTATATCAGGAATACAAAGCTTGTATAAACGAATACAAGACATTAGGTCACATGACAGTGGCTAGCAAGATAGTAAGTAACGAGCAAAGCTACTATCTTCCTCATCATGCTGTGATCAAAGATAGCACCAAAGCTACTATCTTCCTCATCATGCTGTGATCAAAGATAGCACCACTAGAAAGGTTCGCGTCGTCTTTGATGCCTCAGCAAAAACGACCAATGGAAAAAGTCTAAACGAACAGCTGCATACGGGTCCAGTACTGCAGTCTGAACTCTTCTCCATCATCCTCAGATGGCGAAAGTACAAATTCGCTATGTCAGATGGCATAGAAAAAAATGTATAGAATGATAAAGGTTCAAGCTCCAGATAAATACTATCAAAGAATAGTTTGGAGAAATAATCATAAGGAGCCTATTCAAGATTATAAATTAACCACCGTAACCTTTGGCACAACGCCAGCCCCATATCTCGCAATCAAAATGCTCAATCAGCTAGCCTCCGATGAAGCCGACAAATTTCCTGAAGCTGCAAGGATAGTGTTGCGTGACGTCTATGTTGCCGACCTTCTTACATGATCAGACACAATGGAAGAAGCCTTTAAAATACAAAACCAACTACTCAATCTGTTATCGTTAGGAGGGTTTAATTTGAGAAAATGGGTCAGCAATTCTTCGGATCTATTATCAAGGATTCCCGAAACTTATAGAGAAGTTCAACTCCCTTTGCGACTAGCAAGCGATGAGTCTGTAAAAAGTTTAGGCATTCATTGGTATCCAGGATCTGATTACTTCACACTACAATATGGAAAGAGACTCGATTGCCTCTCTACAAAGCGTTCTGTTCTCTCAGAAATCGCAACGCTTTTCGATCCACTTGGCTGGATATCTCCAATTGTAATTAGTGCTAAAATTTTGATGCAAGCCTTACGGCTCGCAGGATGTTCAGGGGATGAGCCAATACCGGCACACATTAATAAGCAGTGGCGTTAATTCAAAATAGAATTACATCATATAGGTAATATCAAGATACCACGTTGGATACATTCCATAAGTAACTTATCCACTTGTCAAATACATGGCTTCTCAGATGCCTCTAATCAAGCCTATTCTGCTGCTGTCTACATTAGAGTTGTTAATGAAGAAGGAACAGTTCAAGTTAACTTACTTATGGCAAAGTCAAAAGTGGCGCCCGTCAAATCCGTTTCGCTTCCACGTCTCGAATTGTGTGGTGCAGTAATGTTAACACGACTCATAAATCGAGTCAAAGTAGATCTACAATTTGAACAAGTTCCTACATTTGCTTGGAGAGATTCTTCTATTGTATTAGCTTGGATACGTAGCCACCCAAACAGGTATAAAACATATGTGGCTAATAGAATTTCGGAAATTCAAGGCCTAATAAACATTAAAGCATGGCATCATGTAAGGTCTGTTGACAATCCAGCCGACTGCAATTCAAGAGGAGTTAAGTCTTCAACATTGATTGACCATCAATTATGGTGGCATGGACCTCATTGGTTGCAAAGTAGTGAAGAAAATTGGCCTAAAGCAAAACCAATTCTAGCTAATCAGAGTGAGGCTGAACAAAGACGAGCGATTCATCTAACAACAACTCATTCAAATATTACGTATATTCGCATATTGCATCAGGTTCATTCATAAATGCAGGAACGCATGTATAGAATTAACTCAAGAACAACAAATGGACCCAAAGATGCTTAGTTCTACAGAACTGTCTCAAGCAAAAATTCGGCTCATTAAATTAGCACAGAAGGCCTTTTCAGTATTGAAATTCAATATTTACAAGTACCGCATGCACTTCCAGGTAAAAGCAAAATATTATCTCTTAATCCTTTTTTAGATAAGGACGGGTTAATTCGTTTAGGAGGACGACTAAAAAATGCAAATATTCACTATAATTAACAACCTTGATAATTGAACATTTCCATATAAGAACTTTGCATGGTGGCCCGCAATTGGTTTTGTCGAACATTCGGAGTGAATTTTGGATCCCACAAGGACGAAAAATCGTTAAATATGTATTACATAAATGCATCGTGTGTTTAAGCAATCCGCATCCAACAAAAATCAAATTATGGGAAATCTACCTTCACCACGGGTCAATATTACTAGACCGTTTCAACAACTGGTTTAGATTATGCTGGTCCTTTCAATCTAAAAGTACCTAAATTTCGAAATAATCGGATATATAAAGGGTATATATGCATTTTTATTTGCATGGCCACCAAAGCCATTCATATAGAAGCTGTATCCGATCTATCCACAGCAGCCTTCATGGCAGCGTACCGACGGTTTTCCAGCCGAAGGGCACTCAGCACTGATATCTTCTCAGATTGTTGCTCTAATTTCGTTGGAGCTGATAAGCAGATGGCAGAAGTGGTAGCACAAGACGGTATTTCTTGGCACTTTAACCCTATTTCCGCACCCCATTTCGGAAGATTGTGGGAGGCCGGAGTTAAATCCATAAAATTCCATTTATAGCGAATTTTAGGGAATTCTTCATTGACCTTTGAAGAATTCGTAACTGTATTGACACAAATTGAAGCCTGTGTTAATTCTAGGCCTCTGTGTTCTATGACAGGGGATCCAGACGACCTCAGTATTTTAACCAATGGACATTTTTTAATCGGTTCTTCCTTATTACTTCCACCTGAACCTGTGATGGAAAACAATGTTTCATCTCTCACGAGATGGAAACATCTTCAGTTGTTGAAACAGAAGTTTTGGCACAAATGGTCCAACGATTATTTAAATTCTCTACAAAATCGACCCAAATGGCAGACTCCAATCTCAAATCCGAAAATAGGAGATTTAGTCATAATCAAGGAGCCGAATTTGGTAGCATGCCGTTGGCTATTAGGTCGAATAATTGAAGTTCATCCAGGTGCTGACAAATATGTTCGCGTAGTCATTATAAAACCGAAAAATGGTCTTATAAAACGACCAATATCCAAAATATGTATTCTACCAATACAAGAAAGTTAAAATAATTGTGAATCTGAGTAAGATGGCGACAAGTTTCTCCCTCAATAATTGAGCTTAAGATTTCTCTCATTGCTTTACACGTTAGTTTTAAAATTAATCACTTGAAAGACAATTCCAGTCTTTCAACGGGGGGCAGTATGTTCGAACCAAATCGATTCGAATATATTTTTTAACAGATACCTTCTGAAAGGAAAAAATCCTGAAAAGAAAGCATCAAAAATTTTAGGAAAATTAAATCTTATTTGATTACTTAATGAAAAATCAGGTACATAACCCAACAAAGCCAGTATTTGTCATGAACCGTTAGATTCATGCTAAAAAACAATTCCTGAAAAAGGAACATATTACACATATTACAAAAATACTATGCTAAAATTGAGTTCTGAAAAGAAAAGGAATTCAATCAATCAAATATTCCCAAAAATAGTTACAACATCTAAAAGTTGTCATGTAGCATACAATGCATGGCACAAATACAATCAGATCAAGCAGATAAAATTAAAACTCTATCATTACAAGTTCCATCGAACGGAAATTCTTCTCTACGTGATAGAGATAACATGTTTTGTAAATATAATTTATTTAACTTAACACAGCAGCATGGGTTGCTCTAAAAATTCTTGTTGCTATGCATTTTGGTTCGTTACTATGCATATTGTGCAGTACCGTACCGTAAGATCACAGCTGCACTGCCAATTCTTGCAATCATGCGCCTCTGCTACTCCATCAGTGGTGTCGTGTGCAAGCAACTGCTATAAAAACGACAAGCTGACTGATGTCGATCTCTTTTTGCACTTGTCGGCGCTTGGGATAGGTTGGCTAGGTAGGGACTAACATTTTATATCTGGTATCGACTGATATAGAACTTTTATTAACAAATCATTTTATTTTGGGCATTGACCGAAGTAACCACTTACTAGCATAGACTTTATTTCGGGTTTTGACTGAAATAAAGAATGTTACTTCGGGTCTTGATTGAAGTCAAGATAACACTTTAAGTCGGGCATTGACTGATTTAAAGAGCATTATTTCGGAGATTGACTGAAATAATCACTTACTTTCGGGTTTTGACTGAAATAAAGAATGTTACTTCGGGTCTTGACTGAAGTCAAGATAACACTTTAAGTCGGGCATTGACTGATTTAAAGAGCATTATTTCGAGGATTGACTGAAGTAATCACTTACTAACAAATACTTTATTTCGGGTTTTGACTGAAATAAAGAATCTTACTTCGGGTCTTGACTGAAGTCAAGATAACACTTTAAGTCGGGCATTGACTGATTCAAAGAGCATTATTTCGGGGATTGACTCAAGTAATCATTTACTAATATACACATTATTTCGTGTCTTGACTGAAATAAAGAATCTTACTTCGGGCTTTTACTGAAGTCAAGATAACACTTTAAGTCGGGCATTGACTGATTTAAAGAGCATTATTTCGAGGATTGACTGAAGTAATCACTTACTAACAAATACTTTATTTCGGGTTTTGACTGAAATAAAGAATCTTACTTCGGGTCTTGACTGAAGTCAAGATAACACTTTAAGTCGGGCATTGACTGATTCAAAGAGCATTATTTCGGGTCTTGACTGAAATAAAGAATCTTACTTCGGGTTTTTACTGAAGTTAAGATAAGACTTTAATTCGGGTATTGACTGATTTAAAGCATATTGTAATTACTAACATTAACACTTTATTCCTGGTCTAGACGGGAATAAAGAATTGTTCTAATTAAATATTAGAACAAAGGGTCTTAACATTTGCTTAAATCCAACCACCTCAAGTGCCAAGTTTAGATCGGTGAGTACCAACCACTTGTAACATTTTATTATTTATTTATATATCTATTTTATAATTTACTCATATATATATATATCTACATACTATGTATATACTTCGTGTGCATATTTATAAAATGTAACAATTCAACTCACTCTATATCTATTATATAAATATATTGCTTCCTTAGGGATCTTATATTGCAATCTTTGTCAATAAGTGTTTTCTCTGACCCAAAACTTATATATATTTGAGTTTTGTCCCAATACAACTATTCTTGGAAATCGTGCATTACAAATCTGTTATAATAAGTGTGTTTTCTAGTGTGTGTGTGGATCTCTGAACTAATTCTTTATGTACATAATCTGATCTGAATACAAGTAGTGAGAAAATCTAAGAAATAAGTGTTAGTTAATAAAACGTTAAACGTGAACAGTGCTTTTAGTTATGAGAGGATAGACCACTGATCTTAAGGCTGGGTCTATGTCATAATTGGGACAACTCGGTGCACATTTAGCAAGATGGGCGAGGCGTTAAGATTTTTGAATAAATCGCAAATTGATTAATGGAATATTTATTTAAACACATAAGGCAACAAATTAACGTTTTCTAATTTTAAAATTTGTCCCCCAATTTTTATTGAAAATGATTTAAAAATGAAAATTCAATGATTTTTTTTTAATTTTTCTGGTTTGCGGAGCGGTGCTGCCTCAAATTTGAACTAAATTAAATAAATTTTTAACATAAGCTTATTTAAGTTAATAAGCTGAAAATAACGGTTTCCGATTTTTAAAATTCTACTTATTTTTGTGAAAATTTGATGCAATAGATTGCTTTCTTAATGGTTAAAATGCAGGTAAAACAAAAATATTGCGTCGAATTGTCGTAGATATAAGTAGAGCTTTAAAAATCGGAAACCGTTATTTTCTGCTTACTAACTTCAAAAAGCTTATGTTAAAAATTTATTTAATTTAGTTCAAATTTGTGGCAGACCCGCACCGCAAACCAGAGAATTTAAAAAAAAATCATTGAATTTTCATTTTCAAATCATTTTCAATAAAAATTGGGGGACAAATTTTAAAATTAGAAAACGTTAATTTGTTGCCTTAGATGTTTGAATAAATATTCCATTAATCAATTTGCGATTTATTCAAAAATATTAACGCCTCGCCCATCTTGCTAAATGTGCACCGAGTTGTCCCAATTATGACATAGACCCAGCCTTAATCCATAATTACCAGTGCATTGCAGTCTTCAGTAAATACAAATTTGCGTGTACGTTCTAACTATGGGCAGTATATTTTATGGTCCTTCGAGCCGGATTTAAGGTCTGTGTTTTATCTTATCAATTTTTTAATTATGTCTGCACTTCAAAAACTTTTGAGCAACCAAGCCACCTTTGCATAATTTTCGAGAAGTCGTTCAATAACTACACCAAACCTGATGTAGAAAAACAAACTAAAGGTCTTATTTCTGAGCGATTAACTGCTCTAAGGGAAATTTGGTCAGATTATAAGAAAGATCACAATACAATTATCCAAGCCACGCAGGCCTTGGAAGATAGTGCACTTCAAAAGTATGATTATTTCGCAAACGATCCATTTTCGAAGATGGAAAATCTATACTTTACCTTTCGAGGTATTCTTAGGGATGCATTAGATGCTTTCGAAACAAAGGTTGAATCAGGTTCAAAATCAGAACATGAAACTTCATCGTCTCTTAGACTACCAAGCATCACAATCCCAAAATTCTCAGGTTCTTATGATTCCTGGAAACCTTTTCACGATCTGTTCAATTCCCTGGTGCATACAAATTCTGCGTTATCTCCGGTACAGAAATTGCATTAATTGAAATCAAGTGTATCTGGAGAAGCAGAGCACTTGTTGCGTCAATTTCCTATGACCAACTCGAGTTACGACAATGCATGGAAGATACTGCTTGAGAGGTATGACAATAAACGAGTATTAGTAAATGCCCAATTGAAAATACCCTTCAATCTACCTAAAGCGACACACAAATCAGCCAAGGCTATCAAAACCTTGCTAGATAAGTCTTCCGAATGTATCTTTGAACTCGAGGCATTGCAAGTTTCCACTAAGCAATGGGATGCAATTCTCATCTATATGTTGGTACAATGCTTACCAGCAGAAACGCACCGCTCATGGGAACAAGAAGTAAATACTGCAGAAGGACTTCCCACCTTCGAATCCTTAAAAGCCTTTTTACAATCTAGATTTAGAATTTTAGAAGCCATAGTCGCTAGCAACCAAGAATGCTCATGTCCCGAGAGTATCAACCCATTTTACCTCATCTACCCAAGCATGTACCTTGTGCAAAGAGCAGCACCGATTCTTTAAATGTCCGAAATTCTTAAAACTTGACGTAGACAATAAATTCAAAATTGTCACATCAAATAAATTGTGTAATAATTGCCTATCAAAGGGCCACAACACGAAAACTTGTACTAGTAAGTTTTCATGTCAGCGATGTGGAAGGAGGTATAATTCTTTACTTCACAGGAATAATGCCACTCCAAGGGTCTCGACCCAATTCAAGCCAAGGGAGCAACAATCAGTAGCTCAACCTTGTAATTCACCTTATACATCCAATAAATCTCTCCATACGCTTCACGCAAAAAACCACCGTACCAAACAAGCACTGCTTGCCACAGCATTGTTAAACGTTCCTACCAAAAAGGGAAACATGTTGGTATTAAGAGCACTGATAGATTAAGGCTCTCATGTTTCATTTATAACCCAAGCCGCCGCACGTAAGCTGCAATCATCCACTACAAACGTGGAAATTCAAATCACTGGCCTGGGAAAAACTGAAACTACAAATGTTCAAAAACAAACTGTATTGAACATTTATCCTTATTCAACAACAACTAAGGCAACTACAGTTACAGCCCTTCCAGTGGATACAATTACGGACATTTTACCTCCTTCAACCATTCCAAACAAAGAATGAAATCATATACATCAGCTACCACTTGCCGATCCATTTTTCTTTAAACCAGGAAAAGTTGACATGCTTTTAGGAGCAGATGTATATAGTGCAATCCTCTTGGAAGGTTTACGGAAAGGTCCTCCAGGAACACCTGTTGCCCAAAACAGTATCCTCGGATGGATACTCTTCGGAAAACTCCAAAATATTTCCACATATTTAAAGGCATCTGCGTTAACAGCAAAGGCTCACTACGACGACGACTCTTCACTGGAGAAGCTTCTACGTCAGTTTTGGGAAACTGAAGAAGTTAATCCAGGAAGAAAGCTGTCTTGAAGAGTTTTGTCAAAAAATTCATGTTCGTAACGCACAAGATCGTTACGAAGTTCGTCTGCCTTTCACCGCAGAAAGCCCTAGTCTAGGCGATTCTCGTGGTATGGCATTACGTAGGTTCTATAGCCTAGAACGGCAATTAGAACGTAATCCTGAACTATATCAGGAATACAAAGCTTGTATAAACGAATACAAGACATTAGGTCACATGACAGTGGCTAGCAAGATAGTAAGTAACGAGCAAAGCTACTATCTTCCTCATCATGCTGTGATCAAAGATAGCACCACTAGAAAGGTTCGCGTCGTCTTTGATGCCTCAGCAAAAACGACCAATGGAAAAAGTCTAAACGAACAGCTGCATACGGGTCCAGTACTGCAGTCTGAACTCTTCTCCATCATCCTCAGATGGCGAAAGTAAAAATTCGCTATGTCAGATGGCATAGAAAAAATGTATAGAATGATAAAGGTTCAAGCTCCAGATAAAAACTATCAAAGAATAGTTTGGAGAAATAATCATAAGGAGCCTATTCAAGATTATAAATTAACCACCGTAACCTTTGGCACAACGCCAGCCCCATATCTCGCAATCAAAATGCTCAATCAGCTAGCCTCCGATGAAGCCGACAAATTTTCTGAAGCTGCAAGGATAGTGTTGCGTGACGTCTATGTTGCCGACCTTCTTACATGATCAGACACAATGGAAGAAGCCTTTAAAATACAAAACCAACTACTCAATCTGTTATCGTTAGGAGGGTTTAATTTGAGAAAATGGGTCAGCAATTCTTCGGATCTATTATCAAGGATTCCCGAAACTTATAGAGAAGTTCAACTCCCTTTGCGACTAGCAAGCGATGAGTCTGTAAAAACTTTAGGCATTCATTGGTATCCAGGATCTGATTACTTCACACTACAATATGGAAAGAGACTCGATTGCCTCTCTACAAAGCGTTCTGTTCTCTCAGAAATCGCAACGCTTTTCGATCCACTTGGCTGGATATCTCCAATTGTAATTAGTGCTAAAATTTTGATGCAAGCCTTACGGCTCGCAGGATGTTCAGGGGATGAACCAATACCGGCACACATTAATAAGCAGTGGCGTTAATTCAAAATAGAATTACATCATATAGGTAATATCAAGATACCACGTTGGATACATTCCATAAGTAACTTATCCACTTGTCAAATACATGGCTTCTCAGATGCCTCTAATCAAGCCTATTCTGCTGCTGTCTACATTAGAGTTGTTAATGAAGAAGGAACAGTTCAAGTTAACTTACTTATGGCAAAGTCAAAAGTGGCGCCCGTCAAATCCATTTCGCTTCCACGTCTCGAATTGTGTGGTGCAGTAATGTTAACACGACTCATAAATCGAGTCAAAGTAGATCTACAATTTGAACAAGTTCCTACATTTGCTTGGAGAGATTCTTCTATTGTATTAGCTTGGATACGTAGCCACCCAAACAGGTATAAAACATATGTGGCTAATAGAATTTCGGAAATTCAAGGCCTAATAGACATTAAAGCATGGCATCATGTAAGGTCTGTTGACAATCCAGCCGACTGCAATTCAAGAGGAGTTAAGTCTTCAACATTGATTGACCATCAATTATGGTGGCATGGACCTCATTGGTTGCAAAGTAGTGAAGAAAATTGGCCTAAAGCAAAACCAATTCTAGCTAATCAGAGTGAGGCTGAACAAAGACGAGCAATTCATCTAACAACAACTCATTCAAATATTACGTATATTCGCATATTGCATCAGGTTCATTCATAAATGCAGGAACGCATGTATAGAATTAACTCAAGAACAACAAATGGACCCAAAGATGCTTAGTTCTACAGAACTGTCTCAAGCAAAAATTCGGCTCATTAAATTAGCACAGAAGGCCTTTTCAGTATTGAAATTCAATATTTACAAGTACCGCATGCACTTCCAGGTAAAAGCAAAATATTATCTCTTAATCCTTTTTTAGATAAGGACGGGTTAATTCGTTTAGGAGGACGACTAAAAAATGCAAATATTCACTATAATTAACAACCTTGATAATTGAACATTTCCATATAAGAACTTTGCATGGTGGCCCGCAATTGGTTTTGTCGAACATTCGGAGTGAATTTTGGATCCCACAAGGACGAAAAATCGTTAAATATGTATTACATAAATGCATCGTGTGTTTAAGCAATCCGCATCCAACAAAAATCAAATTATGGGAAATCTACCTTCACCACGGGTCAATATTACTAGACCGTTTCAACAACTGGTTTAGATTATGCTGGTCCTTTCAATCTAAAAGTACCTAAATTTCGAAATAATCGGATATATAAAGGGTATATATGCATTTTTATTTGCATGGCCACCAAAGCCATTCATATAGAAGCTGTATCCGATCTATCCACAGCAGCCTTCATGGCAGCGTACCGACGGTTTTCCAGCCGAAGGGCACTCAGCACTGATATCTTCTCAGATTGTTGCTCTAATTTCGTTGGAGCTGATAAAGTCCTACAAAGGGAATTTAAAGTAGCCATATTGCAAGCTAATAAGCAGATGGCAGAAGTGGTAGCACAAGACGGTATTTCTTGGCACTTTAACCCTATTTCCGCACCCCATTTCGGAAGATTGTGGGAGGCCGGAGTTAAATCCATAAAATTCCATTTATAGCGAATTTTAGGGAATTCTTCATTGACCTTTGAAGAATTCGTAACTGTATTGACACAAATTGAAGCCTGTGTTAATTCTAGGCCTCTGTGTTCTATGACAGGGGATCCAGACGACCTCAGTATTTTAACCAATGGACATTTTTTAATCGGTTCTTCCTTATTACTTCCACCTGAACCTGTGATGGAAAACAATGTTTCATCTCTCACGAGATGGAAACATCTTCAGTTGTTGAAACAGAAGTTTTGGCACAAATGGTCCAACGATTATTTAAATTCTCTACAAAATCGACCCAAATGGCAGACTCCAATCTCAAATCCGAAAATAGGAGATTTAGTCATAATCAAGGAGCCGAATTTGGTAGCATGCCGTTGGCTATTAGGTCGAATAATTGAAGTTCATCCAGGTGCTGACAAATATGTTCGCGTAGTCATTATAAAACCGAAAAATGGTCTTATAAAACGACCAATATCCAAAATATGTATTCTACCAATACAAGAAAGTTAAAATAATTGTGAATCTGAGTAAGATGGCGACAAGTTTCTCCCTCAATAATTGAGCTTAAGATTTCTCTCATTGCTTTACACGTTAGTTTTAAAATTAATCACTTGAAAGACAATTCCAGTCTTTCAACGGGGGGCAGTATGTTCGAACCAAATCGATTCGAATATATTTTTTAACAGATACCTTCTGAAAGGAAAAAATCCTGAAAAGAAAGCATCAAAAATTTTAGGAAAATTAAATCTTATTTGATTACTTAATGAAAAATCAGGTACATAACCCAACAAAGCCAGTATTTGTCATGAACCGTTAGATTCATGCTAAAAAACAATTCCTGAAAAAGGAACATATTACACATATTACAAAAATACTATGCTAAAATTGAGTTCTGAAAAGAAAAGGAATTCAATCTCATAACAATATTCCCAAAAATAGTTACAAAATCTAAAAGTTGTCATGTAGCATACAATGCATGGCACAAATACAATCAGATCAAGCAGATAAAATTAAAACTCTATCATTACAAGTTCCATCGAACGGAAATTCTTCTCTACGTGATAGAGATAACATGTTTTGTAAATATAATTTATTTAACTTAACACAGCAGCATGGGTTGCTCTAAAAATTCTTGTTGCTATGCATTTTGGCTCGTTACTATGCATATTGTGCAGCTAGTACCGTAAGATCACAGCTGCACTGCCAATTCTTGCAATCATGCGCCTCTGCTACTCCATCAGTGGTGTCGTGTGCAAGCAACTGCTATAAAAACGACAAGCTGACTGATGTCGATCTCTTTTTGCACTTGTCGGCGCTTGGGATAGGTTGGCTAGGTAGGGACTAACATTTTATATCTGGTATCGACTGATATAGAGCTTTTATTAACAAATCATTTTATTTTGGGCATTGACCGAAGTAACCACTTACTAGCATAGACTTTATTTCGGGTTTTGACTGAAATAAAGAATGTTACTTCGGGTCTTGATTGAAGTCAAGATAACACTTTAAGTCGGGCATTGACTGATTTAAAGAGCATTATTTCGAGGATTGACTGAAGTAATCACTTACTAACAAATACTTTATTTCGGGTTTTGACTGAAATAAAGAATCTTACTTCGGGTCTTGACTGAAGTCAAGATAACACTTTAAGTCGGGCATTGACTGATTCAAAGAGCATTATTTCGGGTCTTGACTGAAATAAAGAATCTTATTTCGGGTTTTTACTGAAGTTAAGATAAGACTTTAATTCGGGTATTGACTGATTTAAAGCATATTGTAATTACTAACATTAACACTTTATTCCTGATCTAGACGGGAATAAAGAATTGTTCTAATAAAATATTAGAACAAAGGGTCTTAACATTAGCTTAAATCCAACCACCTCAAGTGCCAAGTTTAGATCGGTGAGTACCAGCTACTTGTAACATTTTATTATTTATTTATATATCTATTTTATGAAATATAACAATTCAACTCACTCTATATCTATTATATGAATATATTGCTTCCTTAGGGATCTTATATTGCAATCTTTGTCAATAAGTGTTTTCTCTGACCCAAAACTTATATATATTTGAGTTTTGTCCCAATACAACTATTCTTGGAAATCGTGCATTACCAATCTGTGATAATATGTGTGTTTTCTAGTGTGTGTGGATCTCTGACCTAATTCTTTATGTACGTAATCTGATCTGAATACAAGTAGTGAGAAAATCTAAGAAATAAGTGTCAGTTTATAAAACTATAAAAGAAGTGGACAGTGTTTTTAGTTATGAGAGGATAGACCACTGATCTCAATCCATAATTACCAGTGCATTCATTGCAGTCTTCAGTAAATACGAATTTGCGTGTACGTTCTAACTACGGCCAGTACAGTAACTTTTTATCTCTTTGCACTCAATTAAACAAAGCTGAAGGTGCACTGCAATCCTGGATGGAACCACCAAAAGATGTTTGAAACCACCTGGTTTAGGTTTCAGTGTTTTAATATTAGATGAGCAGTATCTGAAAAAATGTTGTGGTGTGTAACGGCTTTAACAGATACGGGGTCAGTAGAAAAATGAGTGCGTTCACTTCACCTTTTGTTTTATTTGGTCAAATTTTGTCATTACAATGTTAAAACTACAATAATTCAAATCGTGCACGAAATTAATTTGTGTGCCAAATTATCTACTTAATTTCTAATGTTAAAGGAAAACAACAATATCTACAAAATTGAATCAACCAATCCTACTACCAATGTCACTAGACTCTAAAGCAAAGTACACTTATTTAAAAAAATATATTACTTAGGAGAGTGGTGGAGTTAATCAGCTTTACACTCCTCGTGGTTCTTGATGCCAACAAAATTCAATTGCTGCCCTTTACTATGTTGCAATGGCATATGGAGCCCCGATATCCTTATTGGTATATTGTGTCTCGATATCAATTGTTCGAAGTAAATTCAACTTAATATTCACCTTGATATATAGCATTTTCATACAAGACTTGAAGTTGACTTAAAAAAATTGATGTGAATTGCCGCTACCTTTGCAATCACAAAAACTGATGATGTGAATAATAAATTCGCTGCCTGGAATTGCCCTGTGGAAGTCAAAAAAAAGATTAAGCAAAGAAAAAAACTAGGAATTACACCTTGTACTAGTTCACTTGTCATGATCAAAAACTGAAAGAGATTGATGATTAGCCGCAGCACTATTTTAAAGCCATGTCCGTTATGTTGTTTTTATGTTCCACAGGGATTTTTGTGGCAAAATGGTAAAATACATTACCTTGGGGAATGAACATTGTAAATTTCTCTGGTCAAAATATTGCGCAAATTCGTTTCTTAATATCGCTTAAGCAAACTTACTCTGGCGGTATTTATGGATTGATTATTTATTTTACTGGGCAGTTTTTATCACCACAGTGTATTCCTCAGGAAAAAACAACCCAATTTCATTTGTCATGTATTTCGCATCGCGGGTTTGTAATGTCGCGATTTTCGGTGTTCTCAGGTGAAATCTCAGGGGAGTGTTAGTTTAATATAATTTTAGTGATGTGTTATTGTGGATTTGCTGTATTATCCTTACTCAAAAATGCTCACTTTTTTTAAAATTGAAAATTTATATTTATATGTCAAGTGTATACAATTCCATTGTTTATATGGTTTTCAGACAATAAATTGCTACTATTAGCAATTTTACGTATCCACTGAACTCTTTTGACGTGCTTTGTGAATATTAAGAGGAGGTCAATTGTGTTAATTTACCAATTTCTGCACTTAATCATTCACTCCGCGGCAGCTATCAATAGGTGAGATTTCTAACTGAGCTGCTCACGGGAACATGATTACATGCAGAAACTATATTCGACGATATGTGGGGGTGATATTTAGGTACGTAAAAATTTAATCAATTATCGGTTAAAGTATTTTTATTCATGGGCATTTCCATTTTAATATCTTGGCTTATTCCTTTCAGCTCCATGCGATGGATGAGGGCAGCTTACGCCTTTCCCAGATACGCAATAGTCGGTGTGATTCACATTTATGCAAACTGATCTTATTACTGTTTTTTTCCAGGTGTGGCTGAACATATATATAGCGCACTCCAACACAAGCACGATAAATCCAGCCAGTCATACTGCACTCATAGCATATAAAGCAAACATTTAATAATACCAAGGTGCAAGCAGGCAAGTATATGAACAACTGCACCTCAAGCATTGTGTTAGAGAGAGAGAGAGAGCGAGAGATAGAGACACACGCACGTATGGATGTTATGTTAGAGAGAGTAGATGATGTTTGAATGTGCGAGACATTTGCAAAAGTAAATTTGGACTTCCATAAGAAATAACATGGGATTCTGCTGTCGAACTCTGATAGCCTAACCCAGAACTTTCAGGTTACGCTGAAAAGCTACTCTTGACAGGTTTTGTATGGTAACACTGGTCATGCCATTACACCAGATCCCAAAAATTTTAGGCTTTTACTTCACTCATACCTCTTCCACTACACATCTAAGTCAACATATCATATGTAGTACTATCTTCTTTCAAAGCTTCTTATCCCGGTACCCGAGTTTCACGGGTAAGAGTTCAGTAAACCGGGTACCCGATGCTTTAGAATCGGATTGATAGGAATCTATTCTTTGGAATTGGGTAGTGAGGAATCGATTCTTTGGAATCGGATATTGAAAAATTAATTTGGTTGATTAATATGGAAAATCAAGCAAGGCTCGATTCGGGTAGGAGAAATAAATTCCTTTATTATGGCCGAATTCACGAATTCAATAATCTACCGGAATACTAAAAAGGCAAGAACCGATTGTATGCGGATACCCGGATATTCGGGATCGAGAATCGATTATAGCCGGATACCCGGGTAACCAAGATTCGGGTACCCGGATACCCGAGTAAACTTGGAATCGAAAATGTCGGAACTGAGTATCCGGGTAGCCGATTGCGCTTAAAAAGCCGGAATATTACCTATCGCCTTCTTGCAACAAACCCTTGAATTGAACCCACTCTCAACGCTTTCATATTGTTGTTGTTTTTATACTAACAATAGTTCAATAAAAATTAACATATTAAAATTCACTGCCACTCTTGTTTCTTCATTTCTGAAAAGAGGAAGAAGAAGAACAGAATTTGTTCTCTATCAGAATATATTTCATTGAGCATGCTGCTTTAGGCAGGAATGTAGCAAACTGATGCACAGAACCAATTTCTGTTTAAAGTGTAGCACCATGCAGCGTGTAAGGCCGGAAAATGTAAGACAATAAACCTGCTTCAGCGCGTAAGGCCAAAGTATAGCATGTGAACTAGTTCAGCGGTTGGAAATAATATTTCAGATTAGTCGCTGAACAGAGTAATCTTCTGTAAAATGGATAGGAGTAATTTTCAAATTATACTCTGAACAGAATTAAATTCTGTATAAAGATAGGAATATTTTCAGATTAAACTGTGAACAGAATTAACTTCTGTAGAAAAAAGTGATTCACTGCTGCAGCTCGTCGGCTTTATACAGGGTGTTTCCCCGTAGGAGATCAATAGAGCAAGAAGTGATAGTACTCACCGAGATGAACCAAAAATTGTATGGCAGAGGGGGGGGGGGCAATATCAACCGTTTAGGAGTTACAGGGTAATTAAGAAAACAGCTAGTTTTTCACAAAACTCCCTGTATCTTCCTGAATCTTAAATACTACAGGGCGTACGGTCACAATTAAAAGCTGATTGTATGTAGAACGCCACGGCCTTTCCAACGACTGTTCAACCAGCCCCTTACCGTTTTTTTCATTTAACCTCTATTATTTTTGCAAAAGGTCGTTAACATAACTTTCTTTTATAAAAACTGTAGACTCTCCTCTTTAATTTACATTTTTTTTTAATTCAACGTCTATTATTTTTGCAAAAAGGTCGTTAACATAACTTTTTTTTTATAAAAACTGTAGACTCTCCTCTTTAATTTGACCTATTATACACCATGTGTTAACTGTAGCCGTTAAACAGTTATTTACTCATAACCTATTTCGGTCACATCGAAATTAGATGATATTTTTTTAAATTACGTGCTAAAGCTACATATTATCGTTGAGAACAGGTTTGAAAATAGGTTTGAGAATAGGTTTAGAGCTAATAACTCTTAAAGGGCTACAGATAGCACATAGGGTGTAATAGATCACATTAAGGGATAAGGCTAGTTTTATTAATGTTTTTTTGGAAGTTTTTATTAAAGGTACTGATATAAAAGTTGTTGGGCTTAATAAACACACTTTCGAAGTGAGGAAAAAAATTTTATATTTTAAAAACTTTTTATACACAAAAATGATAGATAAACGTAACGTTTCAAAAAGTAGGCAAGTGCTTTGTATGAGCCATATTTCTGGAACGAAATATCTGAAATAAAAAAATCACATGGAATTAGATTAAGTATAATAATGACTTCGTTCCGAAATACAATCATTCGTTTTTATACATAATTAACAAAATGGCGGACTTATTTTGAAAAAAAAACAAAAAAATAGGCTCTTTTTTTTAGTGATTTTTGCTATAAAAGAAATAGCAAAAATTGAAATTTTGAGATGATCGTAGTTCAGGATGCACTGTTATACTTAATCTAATTCTATGTGATTTTTTTTTATTTAAGATAACTCGTTCCAGAGATCTATTGTCTATCATTTTTGTGTATAAGAAGTGTTTAAAATAAAAAACTATAAATTTTTTTCCTTTATTTCGAAAGTGTATTTCTTAAGCCCAACAACTTTTATATCAATACATATACTTAAACCTACAAAAAAAATAAAATTAGTAAAAATAGCCTTTTTTTGTAGGGCACAAAGTAGACTAATTCCTTAAAAAGGAGAGTCTACAGTTTACAGCTTTTATAAAAAAAAGTTATGTTAATGACCTTTTTGAAAAAATAATAGAGGTTAAATTAAAAAAAAAATGGTAAGAAAATCCGAAATTTTTAGTTTAGACAATCATAATTCTTGACTGAAGAAGTTTATGGGGCTGATTGAGCAGTCGTTGGAAAGGCCATGCAGCTCTGCATACAATGAGCGCTTAAATGTGATCGAATGCCCTGTAGTTTTTAACCGTTTGAGTGCTGAACAATTTCCCCGACTTATGCTAATAATGCGTAGTACCTTATATCTCTGATTTGGATGAAACTTTCACAGTTTGTATGAAATTCAAAAATAGCTCACCCGTATTTTTTTGTTTTCCCGTACCACGCCCCAATTCCCCACTAGGGGCGTTACAAATTGCGTGATTTTACGGTGTAACGACATTTCCAAAAAATATATCTCGAGAGCAGTGCCACCAATTTTTCTAATTCAAACGCCAAATGAAGCCTTTACATTTTTCATAAAACGAAAAAAATTTTCATAGAACATAAGCGCAAATATTGCGCAACATATAGTCCGATAACTTTCTTCACTCCTGCCGTTTTCCCGTTAAATTCAAATTTCACACTTCTCTTAGTTTCTAGGTCTTGAACGAAAATGTTGCAGAATTGAAGTAATCGGACTCATGTTAGTGAATATCGCGATGTGTCCGCCCTTAGTTTCTTTCGCTTTTCCTGTCGCGCCCTTACGAGATAGGGGTTGGTCACCCTAAATGTTTTTATTTAGCGTCTTATTTTGAATAAAACAAAATTTTAAATTTTTTCAACAATTTTACATCTTCCCATGTGCACGCAAGGCAAGTATATTGTCACACGTTCGGGGTGTTTTTGTTGTCTTTCATCTCTTTTTTTTTGCCCTGGGAGTCTGCATTTTTACGACAATACCCACGATCACCCTACACCTACCCACAAAATTGCAGCCTGAAAAAAATTAAATGCGATCTTTAGCACTGACTGGACTATGTGCGGGAAAGTGCTCTAAGTAGTGCCACCAGTTTTACACTATTGTGTATTATTTTGAATTTTGCTTTGGCTGACATGGGCTAAAATGCGATGTATGCAATGCACGATAGCTTGAAGCATCGTTAATGCTTTCTTTGCTTTTGAATACGCGAAAGATCATTTCTGTTTTTATCCAAAAAGTTTCCAGCAGAGGTGAAATAAAGAAAAACAACTTTAACAAATCTACAAAGGAACCCAATTTTAGATTAAGATTATGTAGTCTGCGTAATCTGACGTAGAAATATATTGCTATACTTCAATTAAAATGAATCGAGTTACTTTCGAAGGCCAGACACAGTCCCGCCGTTCTGATTCGATTCGCTCCGGTAAATTTTGATCAACCGAATTCATGAACATAATTATTGCTTTGTTCGGTTTCGAAGACTTGACAACGCTTGCCAGATTTGGTCTTGCCGCTTTATATTTATGTAAATTTTTTTTTTAAATTATTCCTGTTGTTTTTATATTATATAACAAATTTAACATTCATACAAATCGAATCGAAACGGCCGAATTGTGTTTGCCCCACTGACATATGCTATTTCACGTGGGCACAGTTTTGAGTATCAAAAAGAGTTCTTTCGTTGGTGCAAACATTGAAAAAGCGAATGCGCAGCTCGAAATGGAATTTTAATAAAACCTTTTGAAACTCTGCCGCGTATCTGACGACTGTATTGCGTTTGGTTAAAGTATTTGGTCAGTAATAATCCTAAATAATTAATTTAAAAACATTTAGTTGGGCGAACCCACTTATTTACTTGTTGGTTACATTTCTCTCCCATTTGGTACTTGGTGCTTCGATCGAAAGAGACTGCTACACAGGGTGTCCCATGAGCGGTCTTGCACCCGAAGTCTATGGATAGGTCATGCTTAGACTTAAAGATATGCGGGTATGTTTTTACAGATCACCCTATAACTTTTGAATGCTACACACTCTCATGATTCAAAATTGGATTGTTAGATTGACAAGGACCTTTCCAATGGTCTATAAACTTTCCCCTCCTCTTCTCTTCTTTCTTCAAGAAAAAGTGCAAAAAGGCAGAAAGGGTTACATTTTGAGTACGAAGTGTGATAGGTTAATTTAAAGCCAAGCTTTTTGACTTCTTAAATCCAATATGAAAAATTAGTGTTGATGACGAGTTTTTTGATAAAAAGAGTAGTTAAATATAAAGAAACGAGTTAAAATTGTGTAATTTAAAGTCGTCATAGGGTGCAATATTCAGAAGTTACAGGGTGATCTATAAAAAAATACCCATATATCTTTAAGTCCTGTACGGGTGCCAAACCGCTCACGGGACACCATGTATAGGAGTGAGCCCACTTTCTGCAATGTATTTCTATACACGGCAGCAGTAGTTTTCCCTTTAGAAACTCGATTGAAACCAAATAGTCGCTACAAATTTTAAAGTGCGGACATCACCTAAAGTGTGTTTCATGTTTAACGATATTTATGTAGGAGACGAAAAACTAATATATACAATTTTGTATTACCTGCACGCGTAAACACTCCGCGGGTAGTCAGAGACCGAACGCAGGCTACTCACTGAATCTAAAAAGATAAAAATAAATACACATAAGCCGATGTATCAAGTATTATATATGACCAGTTCATCTGCGGACATAAATCGCACACTCATACACACACGTTTGGCATTTAAAAATGTTCCTTCATTCATAATTACTCCGCCTAGCATGCAAGGAGAAAACCTTTCCTGCGTCTGTGCCAGGAACAAAACAAAATAACACAAAATTCAAATAGGGGTAGAACGGGAGAAAGCCGTACCTCGCTCTCTCAAAACTAAATAGACTCTCTATGCAGTCATCTTCCTTTCATATAAACAAAACTTAAGTGGTGAAACCCAACCACTCATCCGTGCATGGAGTAAACCATCAACACACACAGATGACTGAGTATAGGAGAAAACCATACCGTATACTCAGTTTTGCTACTGTCTATCTATTAACTTACTCACAAAATTAAGTATACTACACAGTACTACCACACAATGTTACCACACACTACTTTCTCACTGATCAAATCATTGCCTAAAATTATAATTTAATCTAGTTTGAAACTAAAGAAATATCACAAACATTCACTCATACACCCACGAGCTTAGTGAGGTGTACTCACCTAAAATTGGCTATTAAAAATGTTTTCACTATTAACTGATTTTTGCGCACATGTAACGTAGAGATATTACTCATCAATTCCTGAACACTGAATGAACATCTTCTCGAGATTTCATCCTGCCCCAGTGAATGATACCGAAAATAACAGGTTTCTACCTTCCTTTAGGTATTTGCAACAGCAACACCACCCAACTTAAAACAACTCCACGTTTGCTTTCCGCACTCTCCTGCTACATCCCTAAATATTTTGGTAAGGAAAAGAACAAATCCACGACGCAGAGCAAAACATTCTTTCGCATGCACATGCCTACCCAAATTCCTTGAAGGATACATAATTAGGGATGCAGTAAAGAAAAGGAAATTAGGAATATGGGCAACTATTCTGATATATAAAAAAAAGAACTAAATTGTGAAAAATGAAGCAAATATTTATTTTCTTATTTCTGTCTTTCATTTATATCGTCCATATGTGTATTGTCTGCAGACCGGCACTGTTAAGGTGAAAGCCCAATGAAAGCGGCAGGCGTCGCGTCGCTTTGACAGTTCTCCGCGGCAGACGCGTGTAGGATTAGAGCAAGGCCCAATGGACGCGTCGCGTTGGTACTCTTAAGATTTATTTATAAAAAGCAAAAGTGATAGAAAAGCTTGAGTTATTATTTAAAAGTGAAATAGTGGATATATCAGAGTTATTAGATGTGGCAGTTCTCGAATTTGCAGCTTATTAAACATATAAACAGTTTAAAATGAATCAAAAGAACTGTCAAAGCGTCTGCCGCGCGTTAAAAGTAGAACATTGCTCTACTTTCGCGTCGAATCCGGCAAGAGCGGCAGCCATTTAGCCAGCACGAACTTAAACACGTATATTCTATTGAACTGTCAAAGCGACGCGACGCCTGCCGCGTTCATTGGGTTTTCGCCTTTAGGCACCAGACTCGAAATTTCGTTTCCTCATTCCATTCACTTTTATCAGAATTAAATATATTTTATGGAAATATCAGCAAGGAATAGCCATTACATGACAAATATATTAAGATCATACATTTCAGTAGTGTTGATTTGGTTGGAGGAGAGGGGGATGCGAGTGTCGAATATGCAGTTTTTTAAACAACTTATTAAACTGTGCGGGAATATAACATAATACGATATCGTGTAATTGGTCATATTTTGAATACTTTAACTTCGAACTAACTAATAATTGAGATGAGTCGTAATATAATTAATGTTCCACGTGATTGGACATTTCTAATTGTATATCACTCATTGCTATTGGAAGGCTAGACCAACCAGGCCAAATTTAAATCTTAAAAATTAAATTAAATAAATACAATAACAATACTCTAAAAAAATATTTCAAGAATATTAACTCCATATATACAAATATTTAAGCGTATTCACAAGATTGTAATTGGTAATTTGACTGTAATGACCTTGATTACACTTTACTTCGGTTGATAACCGAAGTAAAGGTTTGTTAGTAGATTTTCTTATTCTAGTAGTTCAGTAGTTACCCGGAACAAGGAACTTTGTTACCGCCAATACCCAAAATGAAGTAGTTAGTTTGTACAATTATTTTTCTAGTCGTTACCGGGAACAAGAGACTTTTTTTCCACCGATGCCCAAAAGAGTTGTTAGTTAGGAAGAGTTCTTGTTTCAGATGTTACACGGAACAACAGACTATAATAACAGATTCTATAAACCTCCCCTTAATTCCTTATATGTTGCAAAAGCTACAATCGACCGATCTTCTAATAAACAAAAAGACCGACCAATTGCTACTCGTACCATAGTTAAATTATAAGCAAGCAAACCTGCTCCAAAGATAAAAAAAAGGAATATATATCCCTAAATGTGGAAAGATCTAGACCACAAGGAAAGACATCAATTAAAATAAGATAAACATTTTGACCCAGTCAGTTCCTGTTGTAAAACTTAGTAATCATGCGTATATTCTTGAGCGTTTATATAAGTTTTTATATATCTAATATAATTGAAATATTATAAAACCCATTTTTTGTTTAATAAAATTCATTGCTTATTTTTATACAAATTAACAATATTAGTGTTATGGAACTACTCTATTAACCATCAAATAGCTCCTGCTCTTTTAATTAATTTTACAGTAAAAAACACCACAGTTTGCTTTCAAGACTCAAAATTATATTACATAATAAAAAAAAATTGAACAGCTCAAGTCAAAAACTTGACGAACCTACTCCTTTTGATAATTATTCCAGATACGTATTGGGCACAAATATTAGAATCAGAGGCAAACTAATACGTATATCTCTAATATTACTCCCACTGTTCGAGTTTGCAAGAAATAATTTTCTCACAATTAAATAAATGTACGAACGAATTCCACTGATAAAAAGTACAATCTGATATACAGCTTGTGCATATAATTTGCCTGATATGCAGCTTGCGCATAGAGTTATCGCGACAATTTCAATGGTAAAAAATGAGATCAATGGATATGCAGCTTCTGCATAGCCATGCTTATCAGTAACCGAGAGCAAGAAATAAGAAAATTTCTCGGTACTCTGAACGACAGTGGAATTCGTGGATACGATAAGTACTTACTCGTACATAATAAAAATGTACAAAAATTAGATAGTAAGCAGTTTTAATGTACAAATTTAATTCAAATATTCAATAAAGACTCAATTGATCAAGAGAAGTTTTAAAAGCCACACGGTTACGCCACTACGATGTTCTGTTTTGCCCCTACGAAGTTCTGTTTTGACCCCTACCCAAGGTAAGGCAACTAAAACAAATCACGAATTAACTGCTCAGGAGTCTTGGTACAAGTACCAACGACTCTCACAACAAAGTCAAGGTCCAAGTACCTTTGACTTCCACAAAAATAAATTGAGAAAAGCAAAGGAGCCTTTAACATTTTGGTGACCCCGGCGTGATCAAGTGCTTCACTTGATACACACTGTAATAAAAAGGACAAAGAAGAACTATTTCAATATTTTATTAAATTAATCGCTGCTCTCTAAGAAACTGTGGTCTAATTTGAAGCGGTTCGGTGTTTGCGGAAAGGGTTTGCCACCATGTGACTTGAATACTGATGATCTTAATATCTATTTTACTACACCCTGTAATATTTTCTTAACACGTCCCGTTCCCAATACCAGCGTGAACTGGGCAGATCACAGGAGTTTCAGTTTCCGATGCGTATCACATGAAGAGGTTTTCAAGGCATGCATGTCCGTTAGATCCGTAGCCACAGGATCAGACGATATTTCTCCATCATTTTTCAAATTGCTGTTGCTTGTAATTCTTGACAGTTTAGTATATATTTTTAACTCTTGTCTTACATTTTCTGTGTTTCCTCAAATATGGAAAAATGCAGTTGTTATACCTTTGGCTAAATCCTTTGCACCAAAATCAGTCTCTGATTATCGGCCAATAAGCTTACTATGTTACCTTAGCAAAATCCTAGGGAAATTAATGAGCATGCAAATTCTCCAGTATGTGTCGGATAATAAGCTCATTTCGAAATGGCAATCCGGTTTTCGTTCTGGCCACAGCAGTGAAACGGCCTTGTTGAAAGTATCTACTGATATCCGCAATTCACTTGACAGTGATTTGTTAACAGCTTTGGTACTCCTCGACTTCACTAAAGCATTTGATTCTGTCAATCACAGTTTATTTTTATCAAATCTTCAAAAAATGTATAATTTTTCTCATTCATCTTCTAGAATGATTTCAGACTTCCTTTCAGATCGCTCTCAGCATGTTAAAGTGGGGGATGCTAAATCGAAGTGGATTAAGGTTAAATGCGGTGTTCCGCAAGGCTCAATTCTTGGACCGCTTCTCTTTAGCTTATTCATAAATGATCTCCCTGATATTATTGAAGATGTGAATATTCGCATGTATGCTGACGATGTTTAGATATATCTATCTCATCCAATTGGGTTAACTGAGGACTGCATATACCGAGTAAACCGTGATTTAATAAATATCTGATTGGGCCACCAGCAATCGACTATTGTTGAATCCCCTGAAATCTTCTTGTATGGTTTTTTACAGGAGAGACTTGGAGTTTTCAGATCTTCCCTCTATACATCTTAATGGAGTACTTTTGGCATATGCCAGCAATGTTAAGAATCTTGGTGTTTATTTCAATAGTAAATTTGAGTGTTGTGACCATGTTAATTCCTCATTACAAAAGATTTATGGCGGCCTTCGATTGCTTCGTCTGTCGAGTAGTCTGCTCCAGGTTGAGTTAAAGCTAAAGCTTGTTAAGGCACTGCTAATTCCACATTTCACTTTCTGTAGTACAATTCATTCGCGGCTTGACTCTGTGTGCAGTCGTAAATTAAATGTAGCTTTTAATATTGCGTGCGTTTTGTTTATGGCTTAAGACGTCACGATCATGTTTCTGCTTATAGAAATTCCATATTTGGATGCTCTTTAGATACTTATTTAGACATTAGAGCATTAGTTTTCCTTCGTAAATTGATAATTTCTAAGTTTCCTTTGTATTTATATAGTCACTTACAATTCTTGCATTCGTCCCGTCATGTAATCCTTCGGATTCCTCGTGCATGTTATGTTGTTGGGCAACGTTCTTATTTTTCCGTTATTTCTCGATTATGGAATTCTCTTCCGGTCACTGTTAGAAGGCAGACTCGGACATTAGATTTTAAAAATGAGCTGAAGCATATTCTGAATTAATCATGAACTATAAGTGCCGATGACACAATTTTTTGCGTAGTTTAGATTAATATTAAACTCTAGTCCTTACAATTTCTTTATGCTTTATTTTATTATTTGGTGATTTTGTTGTTTTTTTTCTTTTTTACTCGGTATGGTTTTTTTTTCTTATTTGAAATTATTATATTATTATAGTTATATTTGGTCTTAAGTTTACTGTTTTTTTTTCTTTCACTAAATTTTATATTTTCCATTTGTACTGTACTAAAAAAAGATGTAGTCTTTTGTACATAGCCATGAATAAATTATTATTATTATTATTAATGATAAAGAATGAGAAATTGGATATGCAGCTTGTGCATAGCCATGCTTATCAGTAACCGAGAGAAGAAATCCGAAAATTTCTCGGTACTCTGAACGACTGCGGAATTCGTGGGTACGATAAGTACTTACTCGTACATAATAAAAATGTACAAAAAATAGCTAGTAAGCAGTTTTAATGTATAAATTTATTTCAAATATTCAAAAAGGACTCAATTGATCAAGAGAAGTTTTAAAAGCCACACGGTTAAGCCACAACGAAGTTCTGTTTTGTCCCTTACCCAAGGTAAGGCAACTAGAACAAATCACGAATAAAGTGCTCAGGGGTATTGGTACAAGCACCAACGACTCCAACAAAAGTAAACTGACAAAGGCAAAGGAGCCTTTAAAACCCACTATGAAAAATGGAAGACATTTTCATAACATTGAATAAAAAAAATTAATGTTTTACTATAAGTACTCTACTAAATTAACTAGGTTTATCTGTGTGGTACGTGGAGAAACTCTTCAATGTAAAAGAAAAAAAACCGACCACAGGTCAGAGAAACTGACCTGCATTAGAACACTGCAATCAAAACAAAATCATTAGGCTCTTAAAGGAAAGTTTACCATTCTCCCAGAACTCGTCTGAACTTCTACTAGAACAAACTTGTCCTTCATACTGTGTACTTCAATCGGATGGAGACCGTGAACAGGTCTTCCGTACTCTCCGTCCATAGCCTTGATGCGTGGTGCTCTGGCAACTCCATCCTATGCAACTACAACTTCTAGGATCCTGGCTAAGGGCCACTCAATCCTCTTGCAATGTTCATCACGGACAACGACTAACTTACCCCCCTCTAACTTTCTTGTAAGCTTCAACGGTCGTCCAACGAGCACTTCCAAATAGTCCTTCAACCAACGGTGAAGTAATTCCTTCTGCACATACTTGTAGCGAAACCGAAGCTGGCTAGAATCCAGTTGGCTTTGATCCGGACATTTTGCAACACCATGTGGATGAATGAACTGTTCTGGAGTTAAAGATTCAAAGTCTGTTGGATCCTCTGAGATATAAGTGAGAGGACGACCATTCATAACATCAGCCACTGATTTAATAACCTCCTCCAACTCTGTACGATTCAGAGATCCCTTTCCAAGAGTTCTCCTCATGGGATCCTTTGCGGAGCGAATAAGGCGTTCCCAACATCCACCCCACCACGGAGTCAAACTACACGAGAGCCTCCAATTAATTCGTCTAACTCCTTCCTCCTTGGAAATTGCCTCCCAATCCAATTTCTTGAACAGATTGTCGGTACCTCGGAAGTTCGTTCCATTGTCTGTATAAATTGTTGTCAGTCTTCTGAGCTTTTCACAAAATTTTCCCAGTACTTTAACAAAAGCCTTTGTGCTCAATGTATCGACAAGTTAAAAATGCACTGCTCGGTAAGCAGCACAAGTGAACAGAACCGACCAGATTTTCTTTGTGTCCTTCAGGATCAATGGACCGGCCAGGTCTCTTCCGCTGACCTCGAATGGTTCTGCATCTCTCACTCTATCTTCGCGAAGTGAAAATCTTCCAGCCCGTAGAAAGTCATTAGCAGTTCTTCTAGCAGGCGGAGCAGGTAATACGTCCTCAAATCAATGACGAAAACGGTTATCTGTATCGTTAGCCAAAACTGAAAAGCACTGATGGTTATCCTATTTACAGCCACCCAATTGTGTTTTGTCATTAAAATTTTAAATAATTTTAATATTGTAATAAAAACATTTTGATTTTTTGGTCAATAAACCCCCTCGTCACATGATAAACTTCACAATATTCACACATTTTTGAATTTTCAACAACCTCACTTCACCTGAACACCTGTCCGCAATCCTGCATGAAAAGGGCCATTACCATCCGCAATTGAAGGGGCTTGAAGAATTACAACAGATCATCAAGAAGCAGAAGTTTGACCTACCCAATGACATTCATAAACGTACCACCCATGGTCTGGCAATCGGATACACAGGAGTTCTTTTGGTCATAACTATCCTACTGGGACTACTCTACACGCATCGAGAAGACTTGCAAAAATGCCTTCGCGGCAAACCGAAGCCCTTACCGTGACAATAGAAGCGCCGTGAAGATTTCGTACTCAACATCGAATGAAGGGTAGGTTGAACCAAGAGTTCAACGGCGGGGAGAATGTTCAGATCCAGCCGCGTAATTATAATTCAAAACATCTCACATTAGCTTATCAGCATGAATTTGTCGCAAGAAAAGATAATTGAAGCCGTGGACACGATGCTCAAGGTACCACGGAATGTGATAAACAAAAATGCAATGTACGAAATGCTGACGAGTATAATTGCGACAAATTCATGCTGATAAGCTAATGTGAGATGTTTTGAATTATAATTACGCGGCTGGATCTTAACAGTCGTTCTTCAGTGACCGTAGGTTTGGCAGTGAAACGACGACAACGGAAATAATGAGTTATCACAGCCTTTACACGCCCACGTGAGTGGACGATACAATATTTCTGTCGTAACTTTGTTACCAAAAAACCAACTCCAGCATGATAGTAAGTGCGGTAATAATCGAAAATAAGCTGGTTAATGACTGGATGATTTCCAGGAAGAACGGCTAGATATTTGAAGCTAAGGACGTCTTTCCGGTTCGCTATTCTTGTTTTCACACGTAAGGAGGCCTTCGCTGCTTTTGATTACATTCAAACCTTTTTAATTATTTGTATCTGCTTCTGGATAAGCTGCCATCTATATACTTTGAACTAATACTGTCTCAGCTGATTTGATCTCCGTAGATGTTAACTCCCCCGTGGTTTTATTATCTTTATCTGTGAAAAAAAAAATTATAAAATTATAGGGAAAACGACGTACCCACGCGGTTATTTGCAAAAGACGTCGAAACGGAAATTCCTTGTTGACCTTTCTAATGCACGTCATGGATATGGTATATGTATGAACGGGATTTTTCTTTGAAAATTGCTTCCTCGTAATTGTCATGTGTTTCTCGAGGCCATTCAGGTGGGGGCTTCTTCAACCAACTAGGTTCATCCCTCCATATAGACCGGACAAGTAGTTCTGGATAGCAACCTCTGGAGGGAAGATAAGCAGGATTAATTTCACCAGGAACGAATTTCCATTAACTTCCTTTTGTAAATGAGTTGAAATCTTTTGTTCTGTTGCCAACAAAGGTTCTCCATTGGTCATCCCGCTGAATCCAGGGTAACGCAGTAGTTGAATACAATCAATACGTGACTGGGACCTCCTGTATCTTGAGGGCCTTCTTTATGTTGTGACGAGTCGAGTTCCAATTAAGCAACCAAGTAGTTCCAGTTGAGGAATGGAGACTTAGATGTCAATAATTAGACCGATGCACTATCTGCCTTGTCTACCCGAAGAAAAACGGCAGCAGCGTACGCCAATTGGCTGGCATCCGAAAACAGTGAAGTGTCACCATCCTGGGAATCTTCCGTTTCTCAAAGAAATTACTTTGCTGACACCAACTTTTAAACAACTTAAATTCATCCTCAGGCAAAGGGGAGTCCCATTTAAGTTTGTTGATCCAAGCTCGTTGTAGCATAAGCTTGATGGACAGTGTAGCTGGACACGAAAATTGCACTGGATCAAATAACTTTTGCATCGTTGACAATGCCGTTCACTTGGTAAAATTTTCGGACTGTAAACGACGGGTGGAGACGATGCCGCCACACACTCCCCCACCAGCAAAACCAGATATTTAGTTTTGTAAAAAACGTTTAGGTGGTTCTGTGATTCGACCAGCGCGAGTGATTTGCTTGGGAAACTACGTATTACCGTCAGAAAGAACTCTAACGCGGCGTTTACATTGCTCCTGCTGATCTGAAGGTGGCATACGGTGATCAGTGCGATCTGGTATGTTTGTATGTGTCCCTGAACTTTCCTATTAGGAGATTGTTCAAGCGCAGGCTGAACGAGCTCCTCATTGCTATTGTTAACGTGCTGTAGTGTCCTGTATTGAATGGTGGTCTCCTCTGTTTCAATGTTTTCTTGAAAACAGGGTTTTAGTCGCTTGATAGAGACGTTAACCTCTTTGCCTTTAAATTCTAATGTAAAATAAAATTCATCACGTTTTATAATTTTGTACGGACCTTCATACGGGGTTGGAGTGAAGCTCTGACCGCATCCGTTCTAATGAAAACATGAAAGCAGTGATTGAGTTCCTTGAATTTAAAAGGCGCATAACGTGAATGATCTGAAGCTGGGACTGGCCTAATATCCGAGAAAAAATTCCGAAGCGTAATTACAAATTTGTTTTCAGGAAGCGACTGCGAATTTTGTAAAAAATCATCCGGTAGCCGTAAATTCTCACCAAAGACCAATTCGGCCGGCGGCGTAGCGAAGAATTCTTCTCTAAAGACCGTCCTCAGACCTAATAGCACCATAGAATGAATTTTGGACCAAGACCTTTCTCTGTAGCCCATAATAGTAGCTTAGAGTGTTCTGTGACACCGTTCGAGAAGTTTTGAAGTTTTGTGAAATCAAATAAATCAAACACTTTGCGATTTGTGGGTATGGTAGTTTGCTAAATCTAGTATCCTTGTAATTAATTCAGATTGAAAAAATAACATTTTCTCAGAAAATTTTGTACACAACAGCGCAATTTGTATATTGATAACAACGCCGTTTTTCCAGTCTTTACCCCAATCCTTACGATTCATTCTATATAAGATAAATTAATCGTATTACTTTCTTCCCGTCTCATTGCTCAGCAAAGGTGACCTCTATCGGGTCTCACACACCAATATTCTCCAACTCCCACAACTTGCTAATGTGTTACTCTAGCTATCTCTCCCACGAGAGTCCAGCCTAGTTTGGTGGCGATTGCCACTGCTGCTGAATTCAGCTCACTGACATCACCAGTTAAAAGTTTTCCGTAAAGGTCTGCTCCTATCATTAATTCGATCGTTGTGCTGCCCCCTCCACATTCTGATACTTTTACTCCTTTTTCTGCTAGAAGGGATCTGTTGTAAGACGGTACATCAGGAATATCCCCGCAGATCTTTCTCTGATCCGGTACTTCTGCATAAAAACTGAAATCGCATTCAAGCGCCTGAAAATATTTATTTTAAAGATACGATGGGGTATGTCGTCGGTTCTCATTCAACCAAACAAGGAATGTTCTACGAGTTCTTCCCTTACTTAATATATACGAGCGTTGGGATCCACTGTCTACAAATGGTCGAAAACTTTGTTCTGTTTCTTACCTACAATCTGTACCAGCAATGTCTGCAGAGAAACAGTTGAGGTGTACACCTGATTCCCCATGTTGATATTAGTAGAAGAAAAAGAGTCTCCTTTCCGTTATCGTTTCCTGAGCGGTGCTTCTAAGTTTCCTCCGCTTCTTTTACTTTGATAGCAGATAACGGTATGATGTCCTCGACAGCAATTAGCACATTTGATAGACTTCGCAGTACAATATCGGGCTTTATGATGCCCAAAACAGTTGAAGCGCAGTCTTCGTCTGCGTAGTATTGATTTCTTGGCTTTGTAGGGCATGGATTTTGCTCGAAAACATGCATAGCTGGAGTGATTCGGTTTGGCGCAGAAAATGAAATTTGTTGCTTCTCCTATGTGGAATCCTGCTAATGTTGCTACTGGTCTTGTTATCTGTTTGCGTTGCCTACAACTGTAGACAACTGCCTTGTCTTTTCTGGTGTTCTACTTCAGCTGCGAAATTATTAGTAATCTTTATGCGTTGACTGATCTGATCTTCTTTTTGCATAAAGTCCATTAGTATATCAAGTCGCGTTCGAGGTGGATCATCTCTGCTTCCATCATGTGGATCACGTTGGCATAGGTAGCGAAGTTCTTCAGGGAGACAGGACTCCACCCATGGAGACAAACATGTAGCATGAAGGTGAAAAAATAAAGTCCTATAAGGGAGCTTGAAAATACTTCCCTGATAAAAAGAAAAAATGGTTCACAATAAAATTCTAATATCTGCAGCTCTGGTGAACGATAACCAATGGGGAGGATATCAATCGGAACTGCCAGCTCAACCAAACTTTCGAACGATAGCGAATGATGATCCAATAAAATATGCTTACAAGCTGTCAAGATTTGATAGATCAACAGGAGGTCTAAAACTTTCGTTCTGTCGACACACACATCTCTGTATTTGGAAATAAGATGTCCTTTCACAACGTCTCATTCCCAATATCATAAAAACAAAAATCATCGGTAATGCTTAATCGATTTTAAATAGAAATTGTAACGTGTGTACATGGACCCAAATCAGGGAAAATTTGATATCACAGTTTAGGTGATCGTCAGCATTTCTGGATCAGGTCGGAGATTTGTATTCATAATATCCTAACGATTTAGTATCTATTTGGTAAATATCATAAAAAAATAGTCAGCCATTCTGACGGCCAGGATGTTTGGACCATATTTATTTCAAATAGTACCTTGCCGACAAGACAGGAATAGTACCGATTTGGTACCTATATATATATTAATGTCACATTTTTATCTACCATTTTGAATTTTACAATACAACATCATCATGTCAACCAAACAGCAGACGGATGACACAGGGATTAATAAAAAAAAAACATTTGCAAAATTAGCCTATATGATATGTATTTAATTAACAAAATTAATGTAGGTAAATAAATTTTTATAATTTTATGCTCGAATGCCAGATATGGTCACTAAAGACTTTTTTATTTACAATCATATTCTGAATAAAATAGCATTTTTAGTTTTTTTAAAAAGTTTTTCTCTTCCGATCCACACGCATGGCAAAGAGATTATCACGCGTTCGGGGGTGTTTTTATTGTTTTTCACCCCTCTTTTTTGTCCCTGGGGGACTGCATTTTTGCGACAATTCTCCCAGGACCACCCTACACCAACCCTCAAAATTGCAGCCTGAAATAAATTAAATGCAATCCTAAGCATTTTTTCGGCTTATTTTTCTTTAGCTGCTGTCGTAAAGCATGTAATTTGTTGTTAGCTTTGGAACAAAAGGGGAGGGGTAGAAATAGTAAAAGCATGTTTATAAAAATTTATAATATCAAAATATTTAACACAAGCTCACAATTATAATTTTAATTAGTTATCGGTTTTTAGTTACAAGTCCAGCTGGACCTGCTCCTAGTTTCACTTGAATAGAAGTTCTAAGTGGCTCAAATCCTAGCTCTTCTTTTGGTATACCAAATTGAACAAGTTTAGTTTCATATGTAGCAAGTAAATCGTCATGAGCTTTGCAGACTCGTGCTAGTTCGTATCGTAGATCTTGAATAATATCATTCTTGGCCTGCAAAAGGACTTCAATTTTCATGCTAAGCTTTTCTGGCTCTATTCCAGATGCTAAAAGTGCTTCATTCAAAATGGCTTCTCGTTTTTCCGCTTCCTTTTCGAGCATAGTGACTTTCCGCTCAAGTAGTACATTTTTAAGACCAGTTTTCTGCTGCAATTCCATAATGGCTTCCTCAAACTTTCCCTTTAGCTGATCCCTTTCCTCAGATAGAGTATCATTTCTCATTATGAGAGCTTCAGTTTCCCATTTGAGACTATTTAATTCCTTTTCAGCGGTTAAATATTTTTTTTTAATACGTGCTAGTTGATTTCGATCTCTATCATAATGCTCTAACTTTTTTCGTAGTATAACAAGCTCAGCTTGTGCATCCTTCAGCGGTTCTAATAATTTTTTATTTTCGGTAAGCGTTTCAAATGCTTGCCGTTCGTGTCTTTCTGATTGCTTTCGAAGCTCCTCCATTTGCTCCTTAAGACTACTGATGAGGGCCAAGTTGTTAAGTGTTATGTCATTGTAATAATTTTTCATTTCATTAAATGCCTTGTCGTGAGCTTCAATAAGATTTAAAATTTGTGTATTTTTCCGTTCTTCTACCTCAAACATTTCCATTCTATTTCTTATGTCCGCCTCTCCCTGTTGAGTTGTCAGCCTATCTTCATTAAGTAAAACCATGTTTCTCGCTTCCGCATCAAACTTCTGCTTTTCCTCACTATAAAAAAAACATTAGTAAGATTGTATTAAAGCATTCATAAAGTCAATTAACTTAAATTCGCGCAACTCATTTATTGCTCCAAATAACAATCAATGAAAGGAGATTTAAGAGTAGATAGAGCGACGAGATTTTGTTTAGTGAGGGAGAAATATGAAAATATAAAATAACAGGTTCGGATTATGTAGTGGAGGGGGGGGGGGGGTGTAAGGCACCTGGTGGACAATTTTGGAGGGTGGCAGAATTGGAAGTTTTATTTGAATGATATATGATTTTATGAATTTACGACAGGATAAAAAACTCCTGATGAATTAAAATATTTCTTTATTTCAAAAAATATGATTAAAAAAAATAATTTTTTTTTATTAAAGTCTCGTAGTTCTTTGGCAAAACATAATTCACTGTTAAAGATACATTGATAGTCTAAAAAAGGTCAAGTTTCATACATCTACAAAACCGTATAAAATGATATAAGCTGTATATAATAGCACAAAAAGGACGAAAAGATATCTTTGCCGATCTTTGTTGAACAGATGAGTTAGATATTTTTTATTTTATCCCATGCGGCACTCGAACTCACAATGTTTTAGAGTCGGTCAGTTAAAATAAATAAAAATGGAGAATGCCAAATTAATCAGACATTTTTTATTGATTTCATTGAATTTCACAGCAAAAGTGTGGAGAATATATGGCGAAGCCATTTCTGTTAAGATAAATATTGATGGCGTAAACATTTATGATTTTCATGGTCAGTCATACTATAATGGATCAAGTATAGCCAGCTTATATAAAGGAGTCTAGGCCAGAATCCCAGAAAAAAATGAGCATGCCAATTTTGTGGCATGTATTGCTCACTCCCTGAAACTGGAATTGTTCAGAGACATGCAAATTTTTTGCTTCTTTTACTTTACGGTAGGACGTTATGAAGAAGTACACAAAAACAAATGTTAAATCAAGTAGTCAAACAAGGTTGGCCAGTTAAGTCAGAAGCTTTGAATATTTTGAATATTAATATATAAAACAAGTAGGTATACTGTACCGGAAACAAAATCATAATCACAGTGTTATACATACATACATATATCAAGTTATGGACTTTGAATTCATTTTACACTTACTGATAATGAGTGAAGTTTTGAAATAGATTAATGGCGGGAATAAAAAAAACATTAGATCATCTTAACAAGATCTGTAAATTTGATTGAAAGTTTATAGAAAATATTGCAACAATTACGAAATAGTGGATTGGAGGAATTGCTTAAGGTTGCCGCTTACTATTACTGAAATAATGTCAATAAACCCAACTGTAAAAGAAAAAAAGCATACTACAGAGAAAGAAGTAGTTGTGGACAACTACTGGAAGAAGGCGCCCGGTGAGTTTCCGGAGGATAAATTTCGTACACTTTCTGTGAAGCGAAGGGTCTCTCAATCGATTAATGATACACGGTTAAGAATCTCAGTCTAATTCTAAAACCAAGAAAAAATTTAATGGCTTCTGATTTTTTGTCAGACTTAGAACTGAAGCTACGTAAAGTCTAAAACATTTTGAGTTAAGTGAGTTTTAGTTTAATAACAGAGATAGGTTTAATAGTAGCATGAAATCGATTTAGTTTTGCTTTGAAACTTTTTATGATTTCGCCTTTTCTCTAAACTAGTTTGGGCTTCAATACAAAAATCAGTTAATATTTATTTTAAACTTTCGTTGTTTAATTTGCAAATAGAACAGGGTTTAAAAGTCTTAAAATTCCGTTATTTTAGTACATTTATTAAAAGTCTTCGGTTTGAACTTCAAACTTATGTTGAAATTTTAGACCAAAAGTTTCAGTTTTAAACTTGCGAATAACCCGAGATAAAATTTTCCATTTGGCCCAATTGGCATGCATTGATGTACGGAAGTTTTTGAAGAATTTAGTTAATTATTTAAAAAGGAATAAATTCGCCTGGTAAGAATCGAATGCCTCTATTTCATTGGTTTTAAATGAATTTCAATTTCTGAAGACTTAGCATTGTGTTCTCAATAATGATAAGTTTTGTATAATAACTAAAATGCTAAATGTTTAGCTTTGCTCAAAATCGAAAAAAAAAACAAAAATGGAAGTAGTTTTATTTCAAAACTTAAGGGCAGTATAAAACGAAAACCTACCAGAAAATTTACAATTCATACCATATTAATTTACTCTAGAGCCAAGTATTGAGTTCGAGCAAAGTAAAATTTAACGCGGTCTCCAAAATTTTCACATTAAAATCGCTGGTAAAATTTTGACGTGTCAATTTGGAGAAAAGAAAGTGACATGTTTAAAAATTTTATTGCTGAAAAACTTCAAATTATTTATGAAGTTTAGATACACATTTTTAAAATGTTCAATTAAAAATGGACTTAATTAATCTGAAAATTATCAAGAGAAATTAAATCCATCAATAAATTAACAAAACCAATCTGAAAATTGACAAACAATATTAAATCCTTGAATAAATTCAAAACAACAATCTGAAATTGTCATAGAAACAAGAAATGTCATAGCTGCTCCCACATTTATAAGCAAAGCAAAGGTCGACGCAGAATAATATCAAGAAGATTTACAGATGCACCATTTGGCGACAGTAAAAATTTAATAATATTACGTTGTCTAGCACAACAATTTAATCGTCTAACTATAAGGAGACCGAGACTAATTAACATATATTACAGTACTAAACTATAACAAAGTGCTAAGAATTTTCTTAACTAGACGATAGGGGTGGCAATTAAGGTCTCCCCCCCCCCCTAAAAAGAGAATTCTAGGTCCGGGGCTGGAAAAAACTTGTGTGTTTATTGATATTACTATTATAAATATGTAGATGTCGTTGTCAACAATTCCAAAGAATACCTCTCTACCTACTCGAATCATGGGTTAAACTTTTGGTATATCACTTTCTGGTTATATTCACGAAATGGATAATTTTAGTACTCTTGCCATTGTAAAATGGATACTGACTTCATAAGTTAACAGCTCATGTTTTGACAGTAGAAATCAAAATAATTAAATGAAAAGATCGATCAGAGAGTATAGTACTAATACCTTTAATATTCTGGCAAAGTTAATCTATATCAAAGAAACCTGATTTTCAAAATATTACATTGCTTATGATTCTTTTCTTGAGTGAAAGCTCGAGTTCGTAGCTAAAATGATATTTTTATTTGAATTAAAAGAAGAAGGAGGTTTTTAATTCGACATATATATTTTTATGCATGGCTATACTTTGAGACAACGCTACCAGGGCTGAGTTCTGATACACGGAGGACTTACTTGTAGAGTAGTAGTGTTGGAGATGAGAGTTATTTAGACCATCAACTCTACACTAGCTATTCTGTAATACGGAGAGTTTGGCTTGAGAATTTTTAAACTCTCTGTTTCATAGAATTCCACTCTCGAACTTTTTACTGGTGGAAAAGTAAAAAGAAAAACTTTAAACTGTTTTTTTTTTATAACTTTCTATCAACCCCTGACTCAGAAACTTTCTGTAGAATGCCGTTCGTGACGAAAGAAAAAGTTTTACGGTAGTAAACGTGGATGGTTCTTCATGGGGTTTGATTTCGAATGAGCGAATGGGGTAAAATTTTGTTACGTGTAGGGGGTCTTGGAGTGGGGGTGGTAATTACTACCCTTGGGGTTGAACGAATTTGGCCGTATGTAATATCAGTCGAGAGTCGATATTCGAGAGCCGGATTCGAAATTAGAGATTCGAAATTCGAGAGTCGAGAGTCGAGATTCGAGTTTCGAGAGTAGATCCGAGTCGGGTTTCGAGAGCCGAGGTTCGAAAGTAGATTCGAGTCGGGTTTCGAGAGTCGAGAGTGTATGGAATTTATGATTAAAAAGTAGAGCTTAAATTATATTAAAAAAACTTTTAAATAAATAACTTTTGTAATTTTGTAAATAAAAAAAATATTTTTTTCTTTCTTAGTGGTATACACAAGAAAAGTTTAATTGCAAAATAAGAAATGATACAACTCCGATTAAAATTTAAAAGTTTGGGCACGAGTTCTAGTTAGACAATTGTGATTATGTGTATAAATTCACCAAAAGTGAATTAATAATAAAATATATGAAATATATAACAATATTACTATATCAATGACCTTTGACATACAAGTGACTTGCTGATGATTGGGATACATTTGTAAAAAAATCTTAAAGCAACTTAGTTTCTTATAAGCAATTATATAAATAATAACTTAACATTAATTGATTATTAAAATTAACGTAAATTATTTTGTTAGCACATAAAAACAACTTGAAGAGGGCATTTTACCACCTTCTCCTTTACTGTAAGGGGTAAAAACCACATAGTGACTCATTCGATCACTCAGAGTCTGAGCGGCTAAAAGGATATCAGAAATCACTTGTAACTGTGCTGCAGCACGCATGAAGTAGTCTGACTAGAAGAGATAAATTATAGAACTACAGATTGAGACAGCAGCTGAAGTCAGTAGCCTACTACGGTACTTCCAACTTCCATCAATTGTCCTGCAGAACATCAGAAGTCTGAAAATTTAATAGTTCAACTCTCATTACCATCATTCAATAATAATATTAAGTCAGTGGATAGACAAAGAGTAATGGAGCAGTAAGAAAACCCGACTGGGTTAAAATGTCAAAAATTATAATTATAAAATATAATTGAAATGTTACAATAAATTTATATTTACGACAATGTGTTCAATGTCCTTAAGAGGATCAACGTCTCCAAAGCCGCAGGTCCTGATAGTTTCTCGCCCTTGTTAATTAAAAGCTGTCTCTCATCTTTGTCTAAACTTCTGCGCAAACTATTTTACTTTGTCTTAATCTACAGGAAATTTTCCAACTGGAAACTAGCTCCTGTTCAGTCTATTCCCAAGAAAGGAGAGGGTATCGATCCCTCAAATTATCGACCAACTGCAATCACTTCGATTCTATCAACGGTTTTTGAATCTATTATTAACCCCAAATTAATGAAGTATCTAGAAACTAATCAACTCATGAACGATCCGCAATATGGCTTCAGAGCTGGACTATCATCTGGAGTCTTCCTGACCTTTCTTACGGAACGTTGGAGGTTATAAGTACTCTTAAGTATGTGCCTACTTAATTCGACAAAATAGAAAAAAAAAGTGTTTTAAACTCTAACCGAGAATATTAAATACTAAACAAGACAATACAATTTTCATTGAAAGAAAAGAGAAAAATAAAAAGGATATACATATGTATGTGGGATCCAACAGATGGTAGCACGTACTGCGATGAAATAGATCGGAATTGGCAGCACCAAGGAACGAATCAGGGAACATGTGGAAACATCGGAGAAAGAGGAGTCTAACATTGGCCGCCATCAGCTTCGCCACGAATTATCCCAAAATGGAATTGTTAAAGTAACTTTGAATTGAATTATAACGTACTAATCAGTTCTTTTTATTTCAAAATTGTAATTATCCTACATTTGGGGGGCACAGCTGGCATCGATTCGTGGCGAAGTGGTGAGAAAATAAAGTTTCGTTAAAATCTCCGCAAATAAGAAGGCTGGGCAGTTCATATAAAGAAAACCAAAGCACACTAATCACGGTAACTAGAGACGAGAAGAAACGCGACGTGGGATCATAAAAGACTCAAGCTGTAAAAGGGGGATCTGGTGATGCATAGCGGTATCTTAGTTACAACCAAGTGAAAAAAGGAGAAACAGAGAGATTTACGCGGCAGAGCGGAAGAGAAAACTCAGCTACACATAGCGTGGAAGTATTGTGATATTTCTGGCAATTGGAAGTAAGGTGTGTGTGCTAGCTAAACTACGGTGAGTGTCTTAAATTAAATAGAAGGAATTAATTGAAAATCCCAGTGCTAGTCAAATTGTAGAAATACTGGGATATCTGGGAATGGCACTTGGAATGTTTTGAATTTATGTAAGGAAAACGTAAAAACTCATGATTAATTAAATATATTTTCAATAACAAGAATTCGATTATACAATTAGTAAACACCTGCTCAAAACATAGAAGGATTAGTGTAAAAAGCATAACGTGTTACTCGTTGCATTTATAGACTAACAATTTTGCAAATTTTTAGAGATTTGGGAAAACAAATAAAGTGGGCCTTTAGAGAGTGGTATTTAAATTTTCAAGTTGGGAAAAGGGCGGAACAAAAGGAACGGACAGAGTCAAGATGAAGAAGAGTTGTCGATTTATCGAGATATGGTGCGACACTTAAGAGGCAAGTTGGAAAATCACGATAGTACAATCAGGGAGTATGAAAGAAAATTAGAGGAACAAAATGCTTCAGTGCCAGTCACGACTATACCGAGTAATTTAAAAAATCCAGAACTGGGCACAAGCTCTAGGGTATCGGAAAATTTAGCAATAAGGGAAAGTCCTAGCTTTTTATTTCGTGATGTGGAGGACTCTTTTAATACGTTCAGTGGGCAGGATAATTATATTGTTAGCAAATTCTTGTCTGATTTCGAAAATGCTGCAGAGGTTTTACATTGGAACGCACAACAAAAACTTGTTTACGGTAAACGCCTGTTAAAAGGTGCAGCAAAATTGGCAGTACGCTCTGCATACAATGTAACTACCTGGGCTGACTTAAAACAATTTCTTTTAGAGGAATTTAGTGTGGCTGAATGCAGTGCAACACTGCATCAAAAATTAAGACAATGCAAAAAACTTTCAAATGAAACCCTCTACGAATACTTTTTGGCTATTAGAGAGCTCGGTAGTCGGGCTAATTTGGACGTCGAATCAATTATCAAATACACAATAGATGGTATATATATATGATGATGAAGGCAGTAAGATTCTTTTATACGGGGCAAAGAGTTTGTCAGAGTTTAGAGAGAAATTGAAAGTATATGAAGAGGTGATTCGTGATAAAACAAGCGTAAAGAAAAAGGAATTTGGTATTAAATTTAAAACTGGTAATGATAATAAAGGATGTAGAGCTTCATACTTTTCATGTGGTGATAGAGGTCATGTATCGAGAACTTGCCCGCGAAAGAGAAGTGGACCAAAATGTTTCGCATGTGGTGAATTTGGTCATATTAGTACGGAATGCAGCAATGCAGTGATGAATCAGGCAGCCGATAGCCATGGTGACATGACAAAAGACGTACTAATCAATGGTACTCAGGTGAGAGTATTTATTGATACTGGCAGTGATTCGCAAAGATGGTTATAATTTGCTACGTCTGCCACCGCTTGGAACATCAACCACTTTTCGAAGCATAGGATCTGACGCGCTCACAACCTTTGGGTTTTTTAAAGCAAGTCTAGAGATAGATGATAATAATTACAGCGAAGAATTTCATGTCGTCGGCAGCAATATTTTGCCGTGGCAGTTCTTATTGGGAAAAACTTTTTTGAAATCAGTCGAGCTCACTGTAAAACAGGGAAATATTGAGGTACAGGCAGTGAAGTTAGAAGCGGAATTAAGGTGCATGCACATTACGCAAGACGAAGAATTTAACCTTGATTATATTCCGAATGAGGAGCATAAAAGAAAAATAGAGGAAATGATCATAGATTATCATCCTACAAGTGATACACCGACAAATTATGTTATGAAAATTTTATTAAAGGAGGAGACACCAATATACCAATCACCCAGAAGGTTATCGCCAGGCGAGAAAGAGACCGTTGACAATCAAGTAGAGGAATGGATTAAAGAAGGCATCGTCATTCCTAGTTGGTCAGAATTTGCTAGCCCGGTAGCCGTGGTCAATAAGAAGGATGGCACCAAACGAATATGCATTGACTATTGTAAACTAAATAGAGTTATCATTAAAGACCATCAGCCATTACCTTTAATAGAAGATCAAGTTGATAGATTATCGTCGGTAAAAGTATTCTCCACACTAGATCTGCGTAATGAATTTTTTCATGTGCCGTTAGACAAAGAGAGCCAAAAATACACTTCATTCGTAACACATTTTGGTCAATTTGAGTTCACTAGGGCTCCTTTTGGATTATGTACCTCACATATAAACTTTCAGAGATATGTGAATGGAATCTTTTTGAACTTAATAAGGGAAAATAAAGTTTTGGTGTATGTCGATGACATAATTGTCTTAGCGCAAGATTACGATGAAGCCTTAGCAAGATTATGTGAAGTTCTTAGTGTAGCCTCAAAGCAAGGCTTGGAAATAAAATGGAAGAAATGTAGATTTCTGCAAGAGGAAATCGAATATCTTGGGTACAAAATCAGTAATGGAACAGTAGCGCCTTCAGCAGAAAAAATAAAAGCTGTCACAAGTTTTCCAGAACCAAAAAATATAAGAGGAATTCAGTCATTCCTCGGATTAACCGGCTACTTTCGCAAATTTCTTAGAGATTATGCCATTATAGCTAGGCCACTGCGTGATTTATTACGAACAGACAACAAATTCGAATTCGGCCAGGAGCAAAGGCAAGCATTTCTTCAGCTAAAAGATGCTCTGTGTACAAAACCAGTACTTGCACTGTATAATCCAAGAGCAATTACCGAATTGCACACTGATGCTAGTGCTAGAGGATACGGTGCAATCTTGCTTCAGAAAAATAGCGAAGATGGGTGTATTCATCCAGTGTACTATCTTAGTAGAAAAACAACCCCTGCCGAAGAAGAATATAGCAGCTACATGCTTGAGGTGCTAGCGGTCATAACAGCTCTTAAGAAATTCCGGGTCTATCTTCTAGGCATCAAGTTTAAATTAGTTACAGACTGCTCTGCATTTGCCTGCACACTTCAGAAGAAAGAAATCATACCTAAAGTAGCGAGGTGGGCCATGCTTCTTGAAGAATTTGATTATACAATCGAACACAGATCTGGTCAGCGTATGAGACATGTTGATCCGCTAAGTCGTAACCCGTCAATATTAAATATCCAACAAGAGAGCCTAATTCAGAAGATTCAAAGAGAACAAGTAAAAGACGACAACATTAGAGCAATACTTAAAATATTGGAAAAAGAGGAATTCGAGAACTACTTTAATGACGAAGGCATATTATTCAAAGTGCAGGGTGATATGAAGCATTTGGTAGTCCCGAGAAGGCTTCAGAAAGAGTTAGTAAGGAGGATACATGAGCAAGGCCATTTTGGGTTAAAGAAGATGGAAGCCGCATTAAGCAAAGACTATTTTATACCGAATATGAAAAGACGCATAGAAGAATGCATTGGCAGTTGTATACCTTGTATATTGGCGAGGGACGGAAAGAAGGATTTTTACACTCGATCCCTAAAGACTCTATCCCATTGGAAACATTCCATATTGATCATTTGGAACCGATGACAATGACAAGCAAGGGATACCGATACTTGCTAACTATTATCGATGCCTTTACCAAATTTGTTTGGATATATCCGACGAAATCTACAAATACTGCTGAGGCATTAGACAAATTGGAACTTCAGAAAGCTACGTTCGGTAATCCAGGAAAAATTATAAGTGACCGAGGAACAGCATTTACCTCCACAGCTTTTGAAGAGTACTGTAAGAAGGAAAATATCAAGCACATCAAGATAACGACGGGCGTACCAAGAAGCAACGGTCAGGTGGAATGAGTCCACCGCATTATCATCCAAATGCTAACTAAAATGTCAATCGAGGCGGAGGATAAATGGTACACACACGTAAGCACATCTCAACGAATGTTAAATAGTACATATCAAAGAAGTATAGCGATGACCCCATTCGAATTATTAACGGGAACTAGAATGAAGAACCGCGAGGATGTGATCTTAGCTGAACTAGTGGACCAGGAACTAATATCGGAGTTCAAAAGAGAACGCGATGAAAATCGTCAACGCGCAGCTGAACAAATTGCTAAAGTTCAAGAGGAAAATAGGAAAGGATATAATAAGCGCCGAAAACCTGCAACACAGTACACGATTGGAGACTTAGTGGCCATCAAGCGAACCCAGTTTGGAACAAGTCTCAAGATTCGACCGAAGTTCTTAGGCCTATATCGAGTAACAAAATTAAAACCAATGATAGATACGACGTCGAGAAAGTCGGCGAACATGAAGGTCCGAATACTACGTCAACCGCCGTTGATTATATGCGCCCCTACATTGACTTTGAATCCGATGACAGTAGTTCCGACGAGAGCTACGATAGCGACGCAGATGTGATAGAAGTTACTTCCCTTTCCCATCAAGAAAAAAGCAACTAATAGTCACAATATTTAGCTAGCACACATAAATAGTAGTAAGATCCAATAAACAATTAAGATGATGTCTACTCTCTGCAACTAGAGTTTTCAGAAGTGATAGTGTCGAGGACGACCAAATTGTCAGGAGGGCCGAATTGTGGGATCCAACAGATATTAGCACGTACTGCGATGAAATAGATCGGAATTGGCAGCACCAAGGAACGAATCAGGGAACATGTGGAAACATCGGAAAAAGAGGAGTCTAACATTGGCCGCCATCAGCTTCGCCACGAATTATCCCAAAATGGAATTGTTAAAGTAACTTTGAAAAGAGTAATAAATTGAATTATAACGTACTAATCAGTTCTTTTTATTTCAAAATTGTAATTATCCTACATGTATATAAATATTTATTATAATTTTTCAACAAAAGCGTTCTTTCAGAATGCAAAAACTGAAATCGACTGCCAAGGTAATCCGGATAATGAAAGTGAAGGACCTTACATATAACAAAGAAAATACAGAATTTCAGATAGTTATCCATGGTGCAACCAAGAATCCTCCTCGAGTACTGCGATATATGTTCATACCATCTAATGTTAAACACATAGCGAGGACATGAGTTAAATGCGGCATTAAATTTTCTACGACTCGAGTATCTAAGTAACAATACACAACGTCAGCAGAGTTGATAATCGGTAGTAGTAAGCCTTTCAAAAGTCGAACACGTATATGCTGAATGACGCCATAATGCCTTTAGTCCACCATAGATCATACCAACAACAACGTCGATGTGGTCGCTCTAAGATAATCGATTATTGAAATTCATTCCAAGATTCCGAACTTTAGTTGAAAATTGTATAATCGTATCATTTATAATAACTGATGGAAAGTCAGTACAGGTTAAATTGAGATAATAAATGAGCATAGCCTGAGATTTGGATGGGTTGAGTCTGAGCTTGTTAAGCTCAGCCCACCTACTTATGCATTGAAGGTCTTTGTTTAGGTCAGTCATTGCGCGTGGGATATCATTGATGGGGGCAGATGTATAAAGTTGTACGGCAACAGCATGTAACTGCAGTTACCATTTTTTAATGTGATTTGCCGGATCATTTACGTATATACTGAAGAGAAGAGGACCTAAGATAGATCCTTGTGGCAGGCCTAAATATAGAGAACAGAGCTTGGGAGATTTCGAATTACGAGAAATTCGCATGTTAGCTTATGCTTACCGTAGGCAGATTATAAGCTGATTTGCACCATTTTTATAAGTGAGAACTCAACCAAAAATATTACTAAATATGTACCACGAACTGAACTGCTTGAACTCGAAAAAATTAAGAGGGCGATCCATCCAAATGCCCGGCCTTATATAGGGTCTGAACCGCCATTTTTGTGTGTGGAGCCCGCAACCATAATGCAAACTTCTCAGAATATATTATTTTTCATCATGTATAATTTATCTCATTCGATGAGCAATATTTACATCTACCTTTTCTCATCAAAAGATCTCCATCATAATTTAATTTCATTGAATAGAAATTAAAATTCCAAATTGTGCTATAACATGGCGCAATTAAATTCTTATCATCCATGTTGAGAAAATTCGATGTGGAACGTATTTTTGTCCATCTCACTTCCTAACTCTTTCCTTCTCATTAGTCATATGGGACATCAAAAAATATTAAATATCTTTTTGTTGAGATACTTTAGCACCCTTTTAATACCACCATCAGGCTCCTCATAAAAAAATACCCCGAATTCATGTGCCATATGTTGGCAATATAGAATTCTGACAGTTCAGCGGTATTTATAAAAGTGTTTTGACTGTTCGCGATCGCGAGTTTTTCCGTGCATTTTTTCGCGGAAATTATGCTGATTACATAAAGGCATAAAGTAATAAAGGCTAAAGAGATGACAAGATTAACTTTGCTTTGCGAACCAATATTTATCATATTCTAATCGAAAATGGGTTAAAAGGATAAAGTGTACTTTTGCGTACTAACCCAAAATATCAGATCAAATTTTATGCTTTTATTATTTTCAAATTATAGATTGTTTTAATTCTCGGTTTAAAGAATTTCTGGGTTTCCCATATGCAGTGCTTTTTAATTAAAATATCAATAAAATAATCGAGTATTTTGCATGATTTTTACAACAAATATCATCTTCTGCAAACCACTCGCTTAATTCGATGGTTTATCTTGCGTTCTCAATGCAATGACTTCTTTGATAGATTTCATATTTGGACTGGCGGAAATAATTTTGAGAAAACATTTAAAAGATTTTTCATTGGCTGGAAGTGTAGCGAATTCCCCCTTCGCTACTTCAATTTCGTTCACTTGTTTAATACCGCATAATTCATATAGATGTTGTTTTTTTTTTCCACACCAGCCCATTGTAAATAGAGTCCATGGTAGGTTTCTTGGTTTCGAAGTTCCACTTCTGAGTTAAACTAAAACGCGCCATAGTTCTTGCCTGTCGATCTCTCCCCCCATATTCCAGAATACTCAATTTCATGCCCTAAAAAGGCAACTTTATTCAAAACATTTCAAAAATTTCCATGACGTCAGATCCCTCACTCTTCGATCCCAGTGGATGAAGTGAGAAGAATTCAAGTGTGAATTGTCGAAAACAAGAAGATGCTAGCGGTGATTGGTTGCGGGTGTTGGACATGGAGGAGGGTGAGAGTTTCGAAGGGGAAGGAGAAGGAGGAAACTGAAGTTTTTGTCTTTGAAGATTGTTTCTTGCGAAAAAAGCAGTCAGTGAGTATTGTGTGGAGGAATTGGTAGGTTTTGCGACAAGTTATCTCAAACAAAATTAATAAAGTTATCAAATGGTATTTTGTGTTAAAACATTGCACAGAATTATTCCCAAAGTTCTTGCAAATTATCTGAACAAAAATTAATAAAAGCTATCGAATATTTTACTGTGTGTTAAAAATATTGCATAGAACTATTCCCAAAGTTCTTGCAAATTATCTGAACAAAAATTAATAAAATTTATCGAATATATTTTACTTTGTGTTAAAAATATTGCACAGAACTATTCCCAAAGTTCTTGCAAATTATCTGAACAAAAATTAATAAAAGTTATCCAAAATTTTATTTTGTGTTAAAAATATTGCACAGAACTATTCCCAAAGTTCTTGCAAATTATCTCAACAAAAATTAATAAAAGTTATCCAAAATGTTACTTTGTGTTAAAAAATATTGCACAGAACTATTCCCAAAGTTCTTGCGAATTATCTGAACAAAAATTAATAAAAGTTGTCGAATATTTTATTTTGTGTTAAAAAATTGCATTTCTTGCAAATTATCGAAAACAAAAAAATTAGTAAAGTTATCGAATTTTACTTTGTGATAAAAATATTGCACAGAACTATTCATAAAGTTCTTGCAAATTATCTGAACAAAAAAAATAATAAAAGTTATCCAATATTTTACTTTGTGTTAAAAATATTGCACAGAACTATTTCCAAAGTTCTTGCAAATTATCTGAACAAAAATTAATAAAAGTTGTCGAATATTTTATTTTGTGTTAAAAATATTTCACAGAACTATTCCTAAAGTTCTTGCAAATTATCTATAACAAAAATATTAAAGTTATCGAATTTTTATTTTGTGTTAAAAATATTGCATTTCTTGCAAATTATCGAAAACAAAAAAATTATTAAAGTTATTGAATTTTTATTTTGTGTTAAAAAAATATTGCAGTTCTTACAAATTATCTAAAACAAAAATATTAAGGTTATCGAATTTTTATTTTGTGTTAAAAAAATATTGCAAATTATCGAAAACAAAAACTAATAAAAATTATAGAATTTTATTTGTGTAGACGAAAAGAAAAACCTGAATAAATTTTGAAAATACTATTTGGTAAGTTGAAATTGACTATGTTATTGTAGGGGACTATTGGTAAAGTTCCTGAAAAAAAAAATATATGTGGTAAAGAGATCTTCCATGAGGGAGGAAGGGAGAAACTGAAGGTGATGCGGGGGGTGATGGTATGGACGTGTAGCGTGGCGCGCATTTAGGATTCTTTTAATTCAAGCACACAAATGGGGCTAAGTAAAATATTAGCTTTGATCCACTTAGCCAGGGTGGTTGGGGATAGGCATTGGGCCTGATCAGGTCAAAGTTTGGAACTCCACAAACACCAGGAATTACCCTTCAACTCTATCTTTCACCGGCATTTGTTCTGTTTCAATGGCTCCTCCGACTGGAATGTTGCAGAGTTTGGTGGGGAAAGTTATATACGGTTTTATTTTTATTTTGTTTTATACATTTCATCCATTCTTTGTTTGTCTGTCTATCGGTAGTCCGTTCACCTACCCTCAATATTTAGTCCGTCCGTCCCTCCGTTATATTAATGACACAGATTTCAAGCATCAAAGGGTCGTGAGAGGCAAGAACCTCCCCAATCCGACTGTCAACTAGCGGCAAAAAAATGCTATGTCGTCGCCCACAGAAGACCCCTAGATGATTTTTGTGACGGTTGGTATGCTACCTACTGTAGCTGCTCATGCTGGGATCAAGGTGGACATGAGTGGTGCTGTCAGCGGGAATACCCTGTTCGTTACAAATGGCGCCCAAATTCGGTTTTCTTTTGATCTTTGGTCAAGCTTCTCTTGACTAGTGCGGAACTGTCTCGGGGGCTGACCCGGGATTGTTTTGGTCGTTTCGACGGGGGAATGGTGGCTGCGTCGGCATTAATTTAGGCTGGTGGCCCCTGCGGTATGGTTGGTCCATACCAAGAGGAGGATGTCGATTCGCCCTTCCTTAGTTTGGTAACCGACTTGAAGTGACCAATACGATGCTCGGAGAGGTTTCCTTGGGTTTTTTTTACATTTGACCAGGCCTTTCTTGACTAAAGTGTAAGAGCAATTTCAAGTTTTAATTTTTGATTTTTCTGGTCGCCCATTTGTCGTTACAAATGGCGCCCAATTCTGGTAACTTAGTACTTCATATTTTTTTTCTTCTGGTTTATGCCAGCATACTTTTGTCGTTATTTTGTCGTTGTTGGTCAATTGGCACTTCAATCCTTAATTGCCGATTGATTTTTCCCTGTCACTTGGCATTTCTAGCCGGAGGGGTTCCGTTGTAGTTCTTTGTTTGTTTTTGTTATGAGTGCTCAGGTTCCTGTTTTAGGAGCAGGCTTTGTTGGTTTATCTAACTTACTTAATTTTGAAATTTTCGGTCTGACTTGACATTATTCTAGTACTGGTCCGGTATTGTGCGAGCATTTCCTCGTTCTGTTGATAGTATCTACTGGACCTTTTAGTTAAAACGGCTTCTTTGACCACTCGTTTAGATCTTTATATTCGTATATACATATACAAATTGTGTTTTTTTTTTGTACTCGACCGCTCGGTGAATTAGCAAGCTTTGTGTGCGCATGTCCGCATACGTTTCGAAAACTAGGTTTCAGTTTGCACCTGGCTGTTTCAAGGTGAGCTAGTATTGACTGTGTGTTTCTTTTACTGATATTTTTGCTATTCGCCCATTCTTTGTATCCAGTTGGTCACCGAGGTCTCAACTGTTGGTGAAGGTTAAGTGTCGTTTTTGTTTTTTTTTGTTTTGAAAGATGGAGATGTGATATTCGGTTTTGTGTTGCGTTGCATGTCCATACCGTTCATTTTTTCTCTTGGTTCCTCCCCCCTCCCAGCTCTCTATAAAAACTTGAATCTTATAATAATAAGATAATATATAATATTTAATATTCTAATCGTACACTAATTAAATTTCTTATAATATACTTTGCTTATAAACATATATTTTTATATTTGCGTTTACTTAAACAAATAACTTTGATTTTCAGTCGTTGTTTTTTTATAGAATACGTCACTTAAAAAAAAAAAAAAAATTGTCGTGTGTTCAGTCCAGCTTCCACATCTGGCTCACTGTCTGCTCGTGGGGAGTTTGCTTGGAACACCATTTCTTCAAGTACCTAATTGATATCATAGCGTATAAAATTTTGTCATGGACTTTACCTTTCTTACTGAGGAAGAGCTGGAGGTGGAGTGCTTAGTGCGAGGCATTCCATATCCAAGCTCGGAAGTATTAAGTCAGTTGGCTCAGTATAAACTCGAGCGTCTAAATCCCGATATAGCCCCAACTAAAAGTCATGCTGCAAAGAACCCAAAAACAGAGCTGACGCATATTCTCGGTCGTACGGATGCATTACGAGAGAATCTCGTTTCTGCTCCAATTAAGGATGCCACCTCTCGGTCAGTTTATCAGTCTCAAGCCTACCATTTATTGGGGCGAGCTCAAGGTTTATCTCAGTCACCGTCTGTTGGTGAGAGATCACGGGAATTACTTAATGAATTATTGAAGCTTACAACTTTTATTGAAACACCTCAATTGATAGAGTTGGAAGGTATAGTAGGGGGAGGTTTTAGTAGTGAAAAGGAAAAAGTGATTTCGCCAATCTTAGATAAAGCAAGTAAGCCCTCTTCTGGAACTATTCCAAAATCACTCTACACATCATTCAGAGATACATCGGTCAGTGGTCCAAGACTATCACATCAACAGGATCATTCCAGTGAGTTATTGCCCCTAGTTATGATACACGAAAAAAATTCTGGTACTAATGGTCCAAATCCATTGTCGACACCTAATGTCATATCTCATGATGCATTTACATGGGACGACAGGAATTGCTTAAATGCTAATTCTAGTGCGTGGAATCCTCCACGGGTCCCGACTTTGCAACCTACGGGTGCCACAGGGCCACCTATACCATCTGTTCCGGGTGCTTTACGTTTCATGCCTACAGAAACTAGAAGATGAAGCCCAAATAGAAGTCCCGTGTTTAAGTGGCGAATAATTTTCAGTGGATCACCTGGTTTGGATGTACTTGATTTTCTGTTTCGAATTGAAGGGTGAGCTCATTTTGAGCGAGTCAGTGGTGAAGATCTGTGTGCTAGATTTCATGCCTTGGTTTCTGGAAAGGCAGAGGATTGGTATTGGCTATACTTACATAGCAATCCACTTCCAACTTGGGAAGAACTGCGTTCTGCTCTCATACGTGAGTTCCAAAATCAGCACACTGATTATGAAGTCCGGAAGCTTGTTGAGACTCGTAAACAAGGAAGCCGCGAGTCTTTTAGTGATTTTCGTCTCGCCGTACACACATTAATTTGCAAAATGGAAAATCCTATTCCCGAAAAGGAACTTATAGAAATTTTACGTCGAAATATGAAACCCGCTCTACAGGAAGTATTACTTATGCATCCTGTTAACAACATATTAGATCTACGAGACATTTGCGCCAAATTCGAGCGACTATGGTCTGAAACTTTTCAGCCCAGATCGCAGCCTACTGTTTTAAGAAAGAGTTATCCTCTGTCCAATCCCTTACCATCGCAGCCGCGAAGTCTAAGGTGTTGGAACTGTTCGGTCGAGGGTCATGCATACCAGGATTGTCCATCATCATACAGAACAATTTTTTGCTTCGGCTGTGGTGCTGAAGTGGTAATAAAGCCGAAATAACCTGTTTGTTCTCAGGGAAACGGGATGCGGAGTCCGATCGTTGCTGGGACTTCCCGGATTCTGACTCCGGCACAAATATCCAAACAGAGCACTTGCGAGGCGGCCTCAAATACAGAGTCCGAGAGGAACCGTTAGAAAGCCTAGCTTCTAATGGCTTCAAACTGACCGGACAGAACATTTTCTCTGAAATATCAAAAAACCAGTTGCTTAATTTATCCAACGTGTCCTATTCATCAGATGTAAATCCCTGTGAAATAACCTCTTTTACTCAAGATATTGGAACGCAGACTGATGCTTCAGTTGGTGCTGAACTTTCGTCAGATGTTTGCAGTTGTAGTTCTTCATACCAATCCTCTACTGATTCCTCGTTAGATTCTGGTCTGAACGATCTTGCTCAGAGCACAAGCATCCCAGGTGCCTGGTATCGCTCATCTAACTATTTCAGCCTGTGAAGAAAGTTAAAGGCTGATATTGCGGAAACTGTTTTGCAGACCAACGGCGATCGCCGGCCTTACGCCAATGTTATCATTGAAGGACAACCAATTGAAGGTCTGTTGGACAGTGGAGCAAGTGTAAGTGTTATAGGTGCTGGGGCGGAGCAATTTCTAGACAAGACTCGTATTCCTTTCCACTCAATGCCAACCCAAATTTCAACGGCCGATGGGCAACAGCAAAAAGTTTTGGGTCACGTCCGAGTACTGGTAAAGTGTGGCAGCAAGACACGAATGATGCGTTTTCACATCGTTCCAAATCTACAACAACCACTGTACCTAGGAATTGATTTTTGGGAAAAGTTTGGTGTAGCACCGATGATAGTCGATGAGTTGAAATTACTGGCAAATCCTCCGCCTGTTTGTACTAAAAGTCACGAATTATCTGAAGAAAATGATCACCGTTTAAAATCAGTAATCAAAGCCTACCCTTCATTTAATGAACATGGTCTCGGGAAAACAAGTTTGGTCGAGCATGAGATTGATGTCGGTTCTAGTAAATCCATAAAACAGCGTTATTATGCTGTTTCACCGGCTGTTCAGAAATCCTTGAATGAGGAATTGGATCGCATGTTGGATCTCGGAGTTATTGAAGAGAGTCAGAGTGGTTGGTCTTTCCCAGTCACCTTGGTTAGAAAACCTAATGGTAAACAGAGACTTTGTCTAGATGCAAGGGAGGTGAATTGCGTCACCGTTCCAGACGCTTTTCCGCTACCTCTTATCGATGGTCTGCTAAGTCGACTCCAAGAAACTAATTATATTTCGGCTATCGATTTGAAAGATGCCTTTTGGCAAATTCCTCTTGCCATTACTTCCAGGGACAAAACAGCATTCGCGAGTACCGGGTCGTCCACTGCATCAATTCACCGTTTTACCTTTCGGTCTATGTAATGCTCCGCAGACCATGTGCAAGCTGATGTGTAAGGTCATACCTCACCAGTTACATGATCGAGTCTCTGTCTACCTGCACGTCAAAGTATGAGCATTGTACTCGTTCAGAAATTGAATTGGGGAGTTGTTTAAACCTTCAAGGCAAGGTATGAGGGATGCAAGTCAAAACAAGCACGAAAAATTTATGGGTAGAATATTTAATTTATTCATAGCTACTAAAAAGTAAGGGTTTATTTGTTATATGTTCAGTTTTATTTTCATTTGGTTATAAGTAATAACGTATGTATGGGCATGTTTATTTTTTATTGATTTAAATAAAATTTAGCTAAGGGTTGACTTCGTAAATCATAGTAAGAAATTCCGAGTGCGGAACTTTTAAGTAATTGTTTTTTAACTGGCTTCAAACGGTTGTTGTGTACTACAACCTGCCGCTTGCCTATTTTTATGGTAGTGTTTGTTGGACTGGGTACATTGATTACCAGATAGGGGCCAACCCAGATTTGAGACAATTTGTGTTTTCGGCTTTCACTTTTGAGGAGGACTTTGTCTCCTAGGTGGAAAGTGAGAGGCCTGATTGTTTTGTCGTAATATGCCTTTGAACGTTGTTTGCTGGCTAAGCGATTTTTACGAGCTAGTTACTTCTTCCACGTTTGATGAACACTTGGAACTGCTAACAACAGTAGCATCCTTGTTGCGCAAGGCTAAACTCACCATCAACGTAGAAAAAAGCAAATTTTGTACGCGAGAGGTTAGATACCGCGGTTTCGTAGTTGGAAATGGGTGCTTGCGAGCAGATCCTGAAAAAGTGGAGGCCATACGGAATTTTCCTCGTCCTTCTAGTGTAAAGAAAATACGAAGTTTCTTGGGTATGTGTGGATGGTATCGACGGTTCATTCCAAGTTTTGCTTCAATAGCCAGTCCTCTCACGGACCTCCTAAAGAAAAGCGTTAAGTTCCTGTGGAATAATTTAGCTGAAGATTCCTTTAACCAGCTGAAAAATTGTCTTACTACGGCTCCTGTACTCGCTAACCCTGATTTCGCTAGACCATTTTATATCCATTGTGATGCTAGCACTACCGGTGTTGGGAGTGTGCTGTTCCAATATTCCAATGATGGGATCGAGCATCCTATTGCCTTTAAGTCCCAGAAGTTGAATTCGGCTCAGCGTAACTATAGTGTCACCGAATTGGAATGTCTGGCCGCGGTTCTAAGTGTGAAACGCTTTCGACCTTACGTCGAGGGTCTAGAATTTTCGATCATCACAGATCATTCTAGCCTTACATGGCTTATGGCCCAAAGAGAGTTGAGTGGTAGGTTAGCTCGTGGGAGCCTCAAGCTCTAAGCTTTTAAATTCAGCATTGAGTACCGAAAGGGCAAAGATAATGTAGTAGCAGATGCTCTATCCAGAGCATTCACAGAGCAGGAAATGGATTCACCCTTGAAAGAGAAAATCTTTCCTTTTACTGTCAACAGTCTTGACTTGAATTCTTCTGCTTTTCAAGAAGAATCATATATTAAACGAATTCAGCTTATACAGGCCGATCCGGATAGTTTCCTTAACTTACGAGTGCAAAACAATAAAGTGTATATCTCCTTCGCATCCCTAGAGCATAGTATGACCCCCGATAAAGTCCTCTAGAAGCTGTGGCCCCGGATGGCCTCACTCATAGTTTAATCCAGCAAGAGCACTGCCCACCCACCTCAGCTCATTTTGGAATTGCTAAAACACTAGACAAACTTAGACGCCTGTATTATTGGCCTACTATGGCTTACGATGTACGCACCTTTATCTCTTCCTGTGACACCTGCAAACAAATCAAACCAATAAATTTTTCTCCCAAACCTCTGGGAGCAATGCGTTCCACAGATCTTCCGTGGCAACGTGTCTTTTTGACTTCCTTGGTCCTTATCCCCGGAGTCGGAATGGGAATAGATATATTTTTATAATATTGGACCACCTCTCTAAATATGTTTTGCTTAAGGCTATGCCAGATGCCACTTCCTCTCGTGTGATAAAATTTTTGGAACAAGAGGTTTTCCTTGTGTTCGGAACACCTGAGCATCTTCATTCCGACAATGGCAGTCAGTTTACTTCCAGAGCTTTCGCACAATTATTAGTGAATTATGGAGTCAAGCATACCTTTTCCCCATCTTATTCCCCGCAGTCAAATGCTTCGGAACGAGCAAATCAATCGGTTTTAGCAGCAATACGAGCCTATGTTAACCATGACCATAGGTACTGGGACAGTCATTTGAATGAGATCGCCTTCGCCATGCATAATGTTGTGCATGACTCAACCAAGTGTTCGCCTCATTTCTTGCTTTTTGGCAGGCACCCCGTGATGAATGGAGAGGCTTATCAGCTTCTCCGCAATTTGTCTCCAAACGTCGATGGCGCACCAGAAATCGTTCCTAACAATCAGAGACTCCAGGCTATCCGTGAGGAGGTCATGAAACATTTAAAGAAATCTTATTAAAAGTACTCAATCGGGTACAATTTTCGAACGCGGATTAGGATGTTCACTATTGGGGAAACTGTCTTTGTCCGTAACCATGTTCAGAGTAGTGCTATCAATCAGTTTTCGGCCAAATTGGCTCCAAAATTCTTGAAGGCCATTATCACGGAGCGGGTTGGTAAGGTTTCGTATCAACATGAGATCCCTGTAGACCGTTCTCTGGGAGTCTTTCATGCTCAGGACATTAAGCCTTAGGCTCATTACGACCGCTTTTCAGAGGGTCAAGGTGTAGTAAACCAGTTTTTTCCCCCTTCATTTTTTTTTGTTTCTCTCTCCTCTATCTAGGGGCGTTCTTTTCTTGCAAAGCCCGGCTTATGAGACTCTTTTCTCGGTGGGTCGTCCCCACGCTGTAGCGAATTGCCCCTTCGCTACTTCAACTTCGTGCACATGTTTAATACCGCATAATTCATATAGATGTTGTTTATTTTTCTTCCACACCAGCCCATTGTAAATGGAGTCCATGGTAGGTTTCTTGGTTTCGAAGTTCCACTTCTGAGTTAAACTAAAACGCGCCATAGTTCTTGCCTGTCGATCTCTCCCCCTATATTCCTGAATGCTCAATTTCATGCCCTAAAAAGGCAACTTTATTCAAAACATTTCAAAAATTTCCATGACGTCAGGTCCCTCACTCTTCGATCCCAGTGGATGAAGTGAGAAGAATTCAAGTGTGAATTGTCGAAAACAAGAAGATGCTAGCGGTGATTGGTTGCGGGTGTTGGACATGGAGGAGGGTGAGAGTTTCGAAGGGGAAGGAGAAGGAGGAAACTGAAGTTTTTGCCTTTGAAGATTGTTTCTTGCGAAAAAAGCAGTCAGTGAGTATTGTGTGGAGGAATTGGTAGGTTTTGCGACAAGTTATCTCAAACAAAATTAATAAAGTTATCAAATGGTATTTTGTGTTAAAACATTGCACAGAATTATTCCCAAAGTTCTTGCAAATTATCTGAACAAAAATTAATAAAAGCTATCGAATATTTTACTGTGTGTTAAAAATATTGCATAGAACTATTCCCAAAGTTCTTGCAAATTATCTGAACAAAAATTAATAAAATTTATCGAATATATTTTACTTTGTGTTAAAAATATTGCACAGAACTATTCCCAAAGTTCTTGCAAATTATCTGAACAAAAATTAATAAAAGTTATCCAAAATTTTATTTTGTGTTAAAAATATTGCACAGAACTATTCCCAAAGTTCTTGCAAATTATCTCAACAAAAACTAATAAAGTTATCAAATTTTACATTGTATTCAAAATATTGCACAGAACTATTCCCAAAGTTCTTGCAAATTATCTGAACAAAAAATATTAAAGTTATCGAATTTTACTTTGTGTTAAAAATATTGCACAGAACTATTCCCAAAGTTCTTGCAAATTATCTGAACAAAAATTAATAAAAGTTGCCGAATATTTTATTTTGTGTTAAAAATATTGCACAGAACTATTTCCAAAGGTCTTGCAAATTATCTGAACAAAAACTAATAAAGTTATCAAATTTTACATTGTATTCAAAATATTGCACAGAACTATTCCCAAAGTTCTTGCAAATTATCTGAACAAAAAATATTAAAGTTATCGAATTTTACTTTGTGTTAAAAATATTGCACAGAACTATTCCCAAAGTTCTTGCAAATTATCTGAACAAAAATTAATAAAATTTATCCAAAATTTTACTTTGTGTTAAAAATATTGAACAGAACTATTCCCAAAGTTCTTGCAAATTATCTGAACAAAAATTAATTAAAGTTATCGGATATTTTACTTTGTGTTAAAAATATTGCATAGAACTATTCCCAAAGTTCTTGCAAATTATCTGAACAAAAATTAATAAAAGTTGTCGAATATTTTATTTTGTGTTAAAATATTGCATTTCTTGCAAATTATCGAAAACAAAAATTAATAAAGTTATCGAATTTTATTTTGTGTTAAAAATATTGCACAGAACTATTCCCAAAGTTCTTGCAAATTATCTGAACAAAAATTAATAAATGTTGTCGAATATTTTATTTTGTGTTAAAAATATTGCACAGAACTATTCCTAAAGCTCTTGCAAATTATCTAGAACAAAAATATTAAAGTTATCGAATTTTTATTTTGTGTTAAAAACATTGCATTTCTTGCAAATTATCGAAAACAAAAATAATAAAGTTATCAAATCTTACTTTGTGTTAACAAAATATTGCACAGAACTATTCATAAAGTTCTTGCAAATTATCTGAAAACAAAAAAATTAATAAAAATTATAGAATTTTTTGTTGTGTAAATGAACAGAAAAACCTGAATAAATTTTGAAAATACTATTTGGTAAGTTGAAATTGACTATGTTATTGGTAAAGTTCCTGAAAAAAAGTATGTGGTAAAGAGATCTTCCATGAGGGAGGAAGGGAGGAACTGAAGGTGATGCGAGGGGTGATGGTATGGACGTGTAGCGTGGCGCGCATTTAGGATTCTTTTAATTCAAGCACACAAATGGGGCTAAGTAAAATATTAGCTTTGATCCACTTAGCCAGGGTGGTTGGGGATAGGCATTGGGCCTGATCAGGTCAAAGTTTGGGACTCCACAAACACCAGGGGTTACCCTCCATCTCTATCTTTCACCGGCATTTGTTCTGTTTCAATGGCTCCTCCGACTGGAATGTTGCATAGTTTGGTGGGGAAAGTTATATACGGTTTTATTTTTATTTTGTTTTATACATTTCATCCATTCTTTGTTTGTCTGTCTGTCGGTAGTCCGTTCACCTACCCTCAATATTTAGTCCGTCCGTCCGTCCGTTATATTAATGACACAGCTTTCAAGCATCAAAGGGTCGTGGGAGACAAGAACCTCCCCAATCCGACTGTCAGCTAGCGGCAAAAAATGCTGTGTCGTCGCCCACAGAAGACCCCTAGATGATTTTTGTGACGGATGGTATGCTAGCTACAGTAGCTGCTCATGCTCGGGTCAAGGTGGACATGAGTGGTGCTGTCAGCGGGTATACCTATTCGGTTACAGAAGATTGCTCTTCAAGACATAAGCAATTTGTAAAAATGTTGTTTATATTTTCGAAAATGTTCCCATTTCGAGCTGTTAAAATTATTCATCCATTATATTTACGTGTGTAAGATAAAAACACTGTACCATATACAACTGTGAAAAAACAATCGCCGTCTAAGAAATTTGCTTGCATATAATTTTTTTATTATTTATTTATTCTCATGTCCACAAGGCATCTAAATTACTCACACTTATTTAATTTACTTTCCCTCTCTTTCTCTAAAGTATTATGTCATTCAACTCCTTTCAGTCAGCTTAGCTGGTATGAGAAGTATTTCAAATTTTTTTTTTTTTTTTTATTTTTTTCTAAAATTGTCAAACACCACATACTACATTTCAGCTCAACAATATAATTCATACAATATAGAAATCTTATTCTGATTATTATATGACTCAAGTTATGTAATGTTAAAATAAATAAATAATATAATGTCAATTCACAAAAAGGAGTCAGAATTCTACCACGTTGAGTTCCTGAGCTCTTCTAACATTTAGGTTTAGTCGCAAACTACATTCAGTTGTATACATTACATGTCTTTAGACAAGAAAAATAAATAGAACATCTCAAGCTCCAACACTAAAAGCTAGCTACAAAATTGGTCATTATTTATAACAAGACTTTTTACCTTACTGGTGAAGTTATTTAGACTCTGCAGGTTTTTGATCTCCCAAGACTATTGTAGATGTCACTAGCTGACGTCAGAGTCCTGAACGCATCCTCTCTGTTCTGGCTGCTTCTGTTCTTATTTCTGATTTCCGTCTTGTGTTATAATAGTGGAGTTCCGTAGCTGTGACGAGTTTTAAGTTTGTTTTGATTAGCTTGTTTTTTATTTTATAGATGAATATTGCTTTCTCCATGAATATTATTTGCTTTAGGTTGAGTTTATTTGTTCTAGTTAGGACATCCTTAGTGGGTGTTAGCCAAGGCATATTGTAGAGAGTCTTAAGTGCTCTATTCATAGTTGTTTGTACCCTGTTCATAACGCTATTTGTACATTGAGACCATGTGAGTATATTATACTTGATGTGAGATAGTACATGGGTATTGTATATTAGATTGGCTGTTGCCTTACTAAGGGTAAAATTTATTCTTTTTATTGCTCCCAGCAACGGAATAATCTTGTTGATTTTCATGTTCACGTGATCTCTCCATTTTAGCTGCTCATCTAGGATAAGCCCAAGGTATTTAATTTCTTTTACTCTCTGTAGTCTCAATGATCCAATCTTTATTTCCGGGTTTATGTCTTTCTTATTTTGCTGTCGAAATAATATATATTTTGTTTTATCTTCATTTATAGACAACCTGTTACCATCCGTCCAGTGTTTAAATCTTATAAGGTCCTCATTCATGATTTTTTGTAGTTCATCCTCCGTCTTCGCTCCATAGATGATATTAGTGTCGTCAGCAAAGATATGATAAGTTCCCTTAATACCTGCGTTCTGGATGTTGTTGATGTACAACAAGTAAAGGTTGGGGTTAAGGATAGAGCCTTGGGATACGCCCGTACAAAGAATTTGCCCGTCACTATAGGCACCTGGTATCTTCGTAAATACTTTTCTATCCTTTAGGTAGCTTTCCAATAGTTTATTAGCTACGCCTCTTATTCCCAGTTCTTCGAGTAATTCCAGCAGAAGCTCATGATCCACAGTGTCAAATGCTCTTTGAAGGTCGACAAACAGTGCTCTTACGTACAGTCCTCGATCCAGATATCCATTTATTACATTTAATGTCTCTGTTGTGGCTGATTCTGTACCACAACTTTCCTGAAATCCAAATTGTTTCAGGTCATACCCCCCAGTTTTGATTATAAATCTTCTTAGCCTCTTTTCAATAATTTTCTCAAATACCTTACCCACGGAGCTGAGAATTGCTATTGGTCTATAGTTACTGACTTCCTTTCTATCTCCACTTTTAAATATAGGCAAGATTTTTGTCTCTTTCAAGATGTCTGGATATTTGCCCATTGACAAAGCTTGGTTTATGAGGTCAGACAGAATGGGACTTATCAGGTCCGCAGCAATAGCTAGTTCTTTTGTTGTGATTTCATCCAGTCCGGGAGCAGACTCCTTCCTAAGTGTTTTTATTATACTTTCTATTTCACCCGGAATTGTAGGTTCAAGGAATATTGACAATTCTTTATTTCTATTTGCAATTGGTTCTCTTGTCGGCAATTTTTCCCTTAGTACATTTCCAATATTAGTGAAGTATAGATTGAAAGTGTCAGCAATTGTTTTTGGATTAGTTTCAATTTTTCCAGAGTACCTTATTTCTTCAATAGTTTCCTTGCTCACTTGTTCCTTTTTTATGATTGCCTCATTAATTATTTGCCATGTTTTCCTAGAATCGGATTTTGCATTTAGGAGCTGATTGTCTATATATTGTTGTTTCGTTCTCTTTACTAGCATATTGACATTGTTTTTTGCACGTATGTATTCTCTCTTTGTCTCAGTATTACCGGGGCTCTTTTTCATTTTTTTGTAGAGCCTTTCTCTTTTCCTCATTTCTATGATAATTCTGGCAGTAATCCATCCATTCTTTCTGGATCTAACCTTTTTGTAAGTTGTGCTATATTTTTTGCTTTCTCGTATCATGTCAATAAACTTCTCAACTGTCACTATTTCAGATTTTATAATTAGCTCCCTGATTTTTCTTCTGTATTTCTCTTCATCCAATATTGAAATAATCCTAGTGATCATCCTCCTTTTTTCTTGAGTATTTTCAGTAAGCGCGACGTTAATCATATTGTGGTCCGATATTGATGTAACCTCAATATGAATGTCCATCCGAACCGTCTCATAAAGATCCGTAAAAAGATGATCAATTATGGTAGCTGTTGTTTCTGTGGCCCTAGTCGGGTGTTCAGTGTCTAATTGATTGAGGATTTTAAAGTTATAGCTGGACAGCAAGTCAAGGTATTGGGTTGTTGTATTATTTTGCGCCAACAAATCAATGTTTATGTCTCCCAGGAACAGGAATTTTTTGTAATGGTTTATCAAGTTCTCTAAGTATTCCATAAATTCTTCGTGTGGTTCATTCGGTGATTTATACACTGTCATAATTTTGAAATGTTTTTTACTGTTAGCTGTTATATCAATCAATATCATATTATATTTGGGATCCAGCTTAATACTTTTACATTTTATTCCCTGTTTAACATACATCGCAGTTCCTTCCCCACGACTCTCCATTCTGCAGTTAAAAATCCCTTCATAGCCACTCAATTTATAATATTTAACCTCATTAGAGTATAACCAAGTTTCGTTGAGAATTATAACATCAATCAATGGATTTTTTGTGACCAGTAATTCAAGTTCATTTAGCTTATTTCTTACACTTCTGATATTCAGATATAGCAATTTAATCATGTTGGGCAAATTTATAAGGTTACGATAGTATAATCAGTTTTATTTCTAATTATCTCGCTGATTTTATTTGTTAGTTTATACATGAGACTTTGTTTCTGGTGCAGCTTGGAGTTTCATGATTTTCTCCGCAGTTTTTGCAAGTTTCTTGATTCTCACAATTTTTCGATAAGTGTCCATACCTTTGGCATTTGAAACACCTCATAATGTTGAAGTCCTCACGGACATAGTGTGAGTTCCAGTCAATATTGACATATTGCCCAACCATACGTTTGTATGTAGATGCACAAACCTCAAAAAAGATAGTCCATTTGTTATTACGTTTGTTAAGCTTGCTATGAGTCACTTTAAGTTGGTCTTGCTCCTTGAAAGAGTAATTAAGTTCTCGCAGTTCAGTAAGCAGTTCTTCCGACGTATAATTCTTATCTAAATTTGTGATGAATAGGCAGGGTACTCTTCTCTTGCTGAACATAACGCTGTATTGATTACTCAGTACCTTGCTTGCTTCCCTATGGAGCGACATATTATTTTCTGCAGAATTAGTTTGAATTATAACCCCAGCATTGGTAAGGGGCCTTAGTTCTGTAATAGGGATCTTTAGTGCGCTTGGTTTAATTTGTTCTTTAACGTATTTTTGTGTGATTTCTGTCGTCTGGTTGACATTAATAGGCCTAATTTTTACCCCTTGGGCCGCAATTGCAGGGCATGCCCTTTTTACCACTTCCAGGTATGTTTCTTTATTGGTATTTAATAAACTGTTGGTACTTACCCTATCATTTATTCTAGTTATCGTTTGATGTATCTCTTTAATAATTGTCCCCTGTTCTTTTAGTTCTTCCCTGTGATTTTGGGTAAGTTTTATCATTTCATCGATCTTAGTGCTCATAATGTCCTTTAATTCTAGACAAAGGTTACACATGTAGATTATGTTCTTATTCTCTGCCAAAAGATTCTTATTATAGGCCGGCATTTCCATGCATTTGTCATGGCAGGCACTGCCACAGAATCCTTTGCATGTGAAGACTGGACCAGTTCTAATTGGTTTTTGGCAGTTTTTACAATCCATTGGTGAACTTCCAATTTGTGAGCGTTTTTAGAGTTTTGTTAATTTTACTCAATATTTCTAATATAAATCCATTTGTTAATATATTTCTTTCGCCCTTCAAAAATGTTGCGTATTTGTGGACAGCAAACAAATTTTTAACTAGAAATTTATATGTCGCACAATTCACCTTCTCTATATTATATTTTGAGCGTAGGTATTTAAAGATTGTGTTTTAGATTGTTACTTGCAAATTAATTACTGATACTTGGGTTTTCACTATAATTATCAGGTTGATTAAAAAGCGTGGTGCTGACAGATTCTTCTTCTTACTTATTTGCAGTACTATTACGATTACACTGTTGCGTTCTTTTTTCCTGATCCCTATAAAAGGGATGCACGGATTTATAAATGAATAAAAATCATTAAATTGCCAGCTTTTGAAGAATTACAACTTAAGAATTAGAACCTAATATTTTAGATCTCTTTTGGCATTTTGTGAAAATTGAAATGCAAGTTGATAATTTTCCCTCATAAAAAAAATCGTAGCTACCTACAGACGTTTTATAGAATAAAATTAATTTAAATTTCCAATGAACCAGTACAGTATAAAACAAGTGAAAAAGCTAGAATTGGTGTAAAACCAATTCTTATGATACCCTAGATGAATGCTCCTATGGTCACCCATTTGAGCAATTTTAATTTTTTGCATTGCTTTCTCGCATGTATTTCTAGAACGGCTCGTCGGAGAGAAAAAATGATTTTAACCAATTTTATAGAATTTCTTATTCTGAAGAAGTTTTTAGTACACTAAAAATGTCTAGGACTGATCGTTTTCAAAGTATATGTAAAAAACCAAAATTTTTATATGGCAACATCAAGAATGAGTTGCCCGATTTAGTCCATTTTTGAAATTTTATTTGCTATTACTATGAAAACACAATGTACGAAATTTCAGCTCTCTATGTCGACGCGTTCTCAGGTAGTGTCCAAATATATAGTGGAAAACGAAATTTTTGTATGGCAACCCCACGAAGGAGTGGCCCGATTTGTCTCATTTTCGAACTTAATTTTACTTTTTTTTTTAATGTCCGTGTACAAAATTTCAGCTTTGTAAGTAAACGCGTTCTCGAGTTATCGTGCGCACGGACAGACGGCCGGACGGACGGACAGACGGACATGCAAAAATCAAAATAACTTTTAATTTTATGCGGGGGTGTCCAATCCATTTTTCTCTACCATCATTATTTCTGTGCGTTACAAACGGAATTACAAACTTAGTATACCCTATAGATTTCATGTATAGGGTATAAAACCGCAGCTAATACCTCAATATCAGTTGTCATCGCAAAATTTTCCTTCCGCGTGAAGCAATAATATTTTGTATCAAAAGAGCTTCCAAAATTAACAGATTCATATGCGTATTAATATTTACCATGGTAAACTTTGGTAGTATTGCATTTACTCCATTCAGTACACCATGCCTACTTGATCTGATGCCTGCTGGTACAGTGGACTCAAAATTCAATACACAAGATGCGAGCTCTGCAAGAAAAGCTTTGACGATTGCATCCAAACTTTCAGATTGAACTTTCAAATATTGGTTCCCAAAGCAAAGTTAATCTTGTCATCTCTTTAGCCTTTATTACTCTATGATAAAGGTAAGTTGTGCAAATTATGTATGTTTTTATTCAATGTTTGTGTGTGCTTATTTTATAACTCGTTTTTTGTTATTGAATTTATAATCTTAACCTGTCTTCAGGTGAGATTTTCTTTTGTTGATTTTCGTGGAAAAGCTTTACGGGAAGTTATTTTTTTTGTGAGAAATATCTTCAGGAACTCGGTTTTATTGAGTTATTACATTTTAAAATCCCTTAAAAACTCGATTGTTGAGTAAATTGTTTTCTTTTGTGACAACTGTCAAGGGTGAAAATTTATATGTAATTTTCCTCAAATTTGTTCGCGGAAAAGTGTTTTTTCATAAATATTGTGTTCGATGTGTGTAATTGTAATTAAATGATTAGTTTCAATTTCAATTGATGGAAGTTGAAATTAAGCTACTTATTACATGTTTTCCAATTCCCATAGTGTTGTTGTGTTTGCATATATGTATTTATGTTAACATTTTGCATGGGGAGATTGGACAATTTGTCGTTTTCATGCAAATTGCTAGTGTTTTTAATCTATAAGTAATTCAATGTTTATTCATTTAATTAATTCATGTTTTCTTTTTATTTCAGATAAATTTCATGGATGTATGTAGGTACATTACATAGTACCTCTTTCTTCGTGGGAGGAATGTATGCCAGTCAATTTCCCTGGTTTATACTTAAGTATTTTATATTGGTTTGATTTTTTCAAATTCCTTTTCTTTTCTTTTCAGCTTCATTCAGCGCTGAACATAATTAAATACAATCAGAGTTTGTAGCATTTGATTTAAGAGATTTAAAGACATTCAGAAGCCCAGTGGTACATTAGGAATAGGGAGAACGTCACAAGTCTTACTTCTATGGGTCCGATAATTATTTCATAGGAATTCACCGCGGAACCTTTTCCATTGTTTATAGGCAAAATTCCGTTCACGAATAGAAGTTTTTATTTCAGCATTCATCCAGTTGTACTCAGAACGGCACTTTTTTTCATTTCAGGGGAACAAACTCGTTGAACAATCTCATAACTGTCTTATTAAAGAAAGCTACTTGATTGTCAATATGGATTGTTCCGTAGAGATATGACCAGTCAATCAGAGAGCCAGCAGACGTTAAGACATTCAAGTCAATAGCATTATATCCACGGTATATAAGTTTTGAAGGACTCTTATATCTAACAACATCGATATTAAAGAAAAAATAAATCCAGAATGATCCAAAATTTCTGGGACGTCGAAAGTTAGCTGATCATGTACAAGATCACCTCCATCAGTGATGAAAAGATCCAGAAGCCATTTACTATTACGAAAAACACGAGTTGGCAAAGAATTTACTGCACTGAGATTAAACCTTCTAGAAAAATTACAAAGTTGCGTCTTGAGCAACCAACTGACAGTATATTAAGATTAAAGTCACCCGAAATTATATTAATAGAATAAGACCCACTGATTTGGATTATAGCATCATAGAGGCTATCAAGCGAGTTTACCGAGGGAGGATTATGTACACAATTCCATACCTAGTTATTCATTGGCAGTCTCGAAGGTTACTCCAGAATTATATTTGCTATTTCAATAGATCGCTACTCCACCACCTGCAGAATACTTTCTGTCGCTACGAAATAGTAAAAAACCGGGAATCGTAACATCGTTATGGATATTAGGATGAAGCAATGACTCCGATATGTATAATGCATCTAATTTACAATTATTAAAAATGTACCTCAGTTCATCACAAGACGATCTTACATCCGGGTATTAAGATGACAAATACTTAGCAATGCAGAATTCTTATTTGTATAATCCACGACCAATATTCCCTCATCGATGCTGTCAGACAATAAATTATTACGTGAAGCGTTCATCACAAGAATCACTAGGAACTTGAAACCTGAAGATTACATAATGTAGCAATAATACCATCATAGAAAAAAGAGAGATAGAAGAAGATGAAGTTTTACTAAAAATAATAGTAGAAAAATATTTAGCATAAAATTCAAATATAACGAAAAAAATAAACAGATTCAAAAACAAATAGTTACAATCACGCTCTACGAAACCATCACTAAGAGGAATTAACGATGATACTATCAGCTATATTTGCATCCAATAAGATATTGCTCAGTTGTTTATTAGTAGTAACTTTGACTGAATTGTACTGCTGTGAATCACCCAACTGACGTGTGTACACAGCTCCGTTATGCGTGAAGACTGTTGCAATTTTACCACTGTGTTTAATATCCATCGCTGACTTTTTAGCTGTTAAACTTTCATGCACAAAGATTCCGCTGCTCCCAGATAGACCAACATCTTTTAACTTATGTTTATTCTTATGGATATCGCCAATAAATTGAAACTTGTCAGAGGTACCCCGGAATTTTATCACTATAGCTGAAGGCTTAACAGATTAAGATGGCGAGTTTTTATTTTTTACCCTGAATACTGTAATGATGTTAGGTGCCGGCAAACCAGAAACAGTATCGAGTCTGTGGATAATTTCATTGACGTTCTCCTGAGGCAAAACTGGAATACAAAAAAAAAACATGCATCGGCAGACCTTGTTGATTGTTCAATTTTATCGATGTGAGCCTCGAGTGACAAAATTCTGGCTTGAAGCGAGGAAACTTCAGTATTCAATTCCTTTAAATTGGTAGAAAAACTGAGATTTAATTCATTCATTCACCAATAAATGTCTGTTCTATCTCTGTAAATTTGTTATCCAAATGCTACTTCAAGGATTTAACGTACTTGTCCACTTCTTCACAGGTAACGGAATTATCAGATGCAGAATTACGCATTGCTCTAGGAATAATCTCAACTTAATTTAGTTAACAGTGTTTATGTAAATGGAAAAATAACAATTTGCAATAAAACTGCGATAATAAGTTATGTACTATTAACAAAGGAAATTACAGTGCGTTTAGGAAAACAAGAACGTTATTTTTCTGGTAAGAATTTCGCGGAGCTAAATGATACACGTCTATTCGACTGAAAGACACATACTCAAATCCAGGGATTTTTCCCCTTTTCTATTATGGATTGAAAGTTTCCTATCTAGTCTCCAAATACGAGTTGTATTAGATGATTTCTCATTAAAATCTCACCCTATAAATGTCCTGTTATTTTTCCAACTATCTTTTTAATTTTAATTAATGATCTGCTTTCCCTTACTTTCAATCCCATCCTCTTTTGCACTCTTGCGGACTCCAGAGGCAATGCCGATTGTGTTAAACGAGATTGTATGATTATATCATTGAATAACGATCATGACAACATCCTAGCTTGTGGCAAAGCAAATCTGATTTACATTAATATCTCTAGTAAGTTAAACTGAACAGAACATTGTTGTCAAAAAAGTATCGAAATGTCTTGAGTTACTGAAGAGGTGTAGAAATATTTCAGCCCATCAAATCTAGCGCTCCTCCACAAGTCCTATACATTATACAAAATGCAATACAGTTGCCATATCTGGAACGGGGCTGGCCCTGCAGCCTTAGCTTCATTGGATATTTGTCAAATGAGAACATTCAAGCACATGGCGATATAGTAATAATATATCTATCACCGCCGCAATGTTGGATGCTCCTTCATTGCTACATGCACAGTCAATGTTCTTATGAAATATATATAGTCTGATCCCTTATAGAATAATTTGTGAAAGCAATACTCTCGCACTGTAAACCGCGCACATCCCTTTACACTTCAAATTACACTACTACTACTTACAGTAAAATTCCGTTCCGTAATGCTATTTAATCCCGAACTGTGTGAATGTGGAACTATCTACAATTTTCTGTCTTTTCTCCGACATACTCTTACATTCTGCGGAAGTTTAAGGGCGACATACTTTAGTGTCTCCGCCACTTTCCTTATATCCCCTAATCCTTTCCCTATCTCCTTCCTTCCATGCTGTGCTTTACATCATGGGTATCCCCTGAGCTTGGCTCAATAATATAAAAGAAAAATTCCTCTATGCAAACCTAACTTTTAATTGTCTTCTGAAATAATATGTGTTTAATGATTTTAAGATTAAGATTTTGGATTAATTGACATTTTGATCCAAATGAGGATTCCTCGTCAACCCAAAAGGTAAAATATAGGTAAATATGTAGGATATATGTAGAAGCATCCCCGAATGATTTACCGAAAACCTTAACCAAATGAAAAGGATATTCAATGTTTGCAAAGTTGTAGCTTACCTCAGTGCTTGACTATGTTGCATCTTAAGTTGTTGAATTTGGATCTCAGCGGTTTCCTCTTTTTCTCGTAACAGACGTCGCAGCTCTCTTTTATCTCGTAAGAGCTCTTGCTCCTGTGATCCATGTTCTTCTTGAGCCAACTTTAACTGTGTCATAGCTTCTGCACGTATTTCTCCAATTTTCGTCTGATTTTCGTACTGAAGATGTTTCATTTGCTGGACAACGTGCTTGATATCGATTTCGGCAATCTCTTGTGTCGTTTCGACTTCCCTATCCTTATTTCGGATCATAGCTCGAGCTTCCTCTAAATTGCGCAGCTTAATTACATGTATGCTACATCTCGTAAAAAAGAAATATTCTATACTTACCTAATTGATCTCTAGTAATCTCCCAGAATGTTCGGATTTTGTCTCGCTCCAGCTGGAAGAAGTTTCGCTCCTCCCGTTCTCGCTCCATTTCATTTTTGAGCCGATGCGCGAACGCCTCAATTTGTTCTCGAGTCATGGTGGATGTGTCCACTCCATCAATGAGGGCTAATGTCAAGAAAAGGATAAGGAAAATGATAAGTTATAAATGAGTTGACAGTTGACGGTTGTTGCCCGTTTGTTGTTGTTTATAAATAGGGTTAGATTCTGGTAGTCTGGTTGACTTCTGATTTGCGAAGTGGCAAGGGATGCAAGTAATTTTTTACAATTGTTAGGCCGTGTACATGGCGAAGTTGGTCCCGTTAGTGTTCCTGCAAACTAACGTTCAGTTCACTGCGAACTTAGCAATTATTAGGTATTAGTTCATAGCTTATTACATATGCGCAATAGTTTAAAAATTTTGAGTTTTTCAGTCTAGCAGGTATGCGGCATAGGTAAATGGCTGTAGGCAGTGCAAGATTTTATTTTCAGGGAATTTGACAAAATTACTAAATTTTAACAAGTAAAAAAGCTAGAATTAGTCAGGAGCAATTCTTATGACACACTAGATGAATACCCGTATGTAATTCCGTATGGTCACAAGTGCAAGTTTGATTTTCGAACTGGTTTGTGGCATATACTATTTCTAAAACGGTTCGTCGGACAGTAAAAATGGCTATAACTAATTTCATAGGATTTCATATTCTGAACAACTTTTCAAATTTTTATATTTCAACACCAAGAAAGGGTTGCCCGACTTAACCCATTTTTGAAATTGTATGTACATATATTCATAGAGTCAATCACGAAAGACAGTAGACAATTATCAATGTCATTTATATCGCTTGATGCATTTGAACAAGAGTGACTTTTGCAATTACCACAAATTGGTAAACAATATAAACCAACTTTTCCGCAGCTACTGTTTAAGCTATAACCCTTGGAGTAGGTAAAAGCAGACCTTGAAATGGCCACGAATTTTTATGCTTTAACGTCCATCCCCATTTTTCAGTAATAAGCTCTCATTTTCAAATTTGAACTTAGTATTAGTCCAGATATAAATGTGGCCAAGCAACACTAGATGTTGACGGAAGGTTTTACAAATGTTGAATGCCTCTAAGTATAAATACATACTTCTTTAACTGGAATTTTTATATTGCCAGGAAAAATCGAATTCCTGAAATAGTGAATATCATGTTTGGTAAACACCTGATTAATGAAACTGTCTGTGTTATTTATCAATTCCTTATTTCTTTAAAATAGTGTGAAAACATTGATTTTGCTTTTTTGAAAATTGCTGAAGTAGTATCAGTACTGCCTGCTGTTAGAACGTACACGCAAATTTGAATAAAGTGAAACTGAAATGAATGCACTGGTAATTTAAGATCAGTAGTCTATTTTTTATTAAAAAACAAAACACTTCCTTATAATTATCAATAAACTGTCAAATTGATATTTCAAAATTGGTCAATAGATAACTATTGATGTGATTATATATAAATTATTAGTTGAAAGATTTAGACACACTTACTGGAAAACACACTTATCGTCAGAGTGTTGCAATGTAAGATTGTCAAGGATTATATATATAAGATGAAGATGTGGATAAAATTACAATATTATATATGAAAGATATGAACCCAAAATTTAAATATATAACAAAATAAGATATATATGAATAAAATAAAATGCTGCAAGCGGTTGATACTCACCGATTTAATACTCGGTACTTGAAAAATTGCGTTTTAAGCTAATGTTAAGACCTTTTGTTCTAATCATTGGTTAGAACAATTCTTTATTCCCGTAGAGACCAGAAATAAAGTGTTAATGCTAGTAATTTTAGCTCAGACGAGACCCGAGATAGAAATCCTTAAGTTAGGCGATACCCGGCTTAAAGTGTTCTCTTAACTTCAGTCGAGACCAGATGTAAGATTCCTTATTTCCGTCGAGACTTGAAATAAAGTGTTTGTTAGTAAAATATAATCTCAGTTCAGCTTCGAGATAATATTCTTTAAGTCAGTTGAGACCAGACTTAAAGTGTTATCATAACTTCGGTCGAAACCAGAAGTAAGATTCTTTATTTCCTTCGAGGTCAGAAATAACGTATTTTTTAGTAAAATATTATCTCAGTCCAGACCGGAAATAGTATTCTTTAAGTCAGTCGAACCCGGCTTAAAGTGTTATCTTCACTTGAGTCGAGACCCGAAGTAAGATTAGTTATTTCCGTCGAGATCAGAAATTAAGTGCTTTTTAATAATTAATATATTAGTCGATACAAAATATATTTGTTAGTAATTAATATATCAGTCGATATTCGATATAAATGTTAGTCTCTAACTAGCCACCCTACCTTAAGTGCTGCCAAGTGCAAAAGGAGATCAAGACAAGTCAGCTTGTGATTTATATAGCCCTTGCTTGCACACTACACCAATCATGAGTAGCAGACGCGCATGACAACAAGAATTGGCATTGCATCTGTTATTTTACGGTACTAGTGACAAGATATGCACAGCAACGAATAAAATGCATAGCAACAATAAATTTAGAACAACTCATCGTGCTGCGTTAAATGAAACTTAAATGATGTTTGCAGGAAATGTTCACTCTATCATGTAGAGAAGAAATTCCCGTTCGATGATACTTAGAATGATATAATTGCAAATTGATCTGCTCGATCTGAGTATGTTTGTATAATGCGTTGCATATTGTGTAGATCACAAACACATGGATTTGTACTTAGACAAAGATTTAATAAAATTCTCGTAAAGGTTCTTGATGCTTTATAATCACTGTGTCTTCTTGTTTCCAGCTTTAAATATGCACCTCTCGACTTGGGTCGAACAGTATCATAACCTCTCAACGCATGTTAATACTAAATATAATCTCGACACTTTGAGATCAAACTTTATAACAAATATATTTTTGTTTTTATTTTTGAGCACATTACTTTTCCGTCTGCCATACAGGTTTATTTTTATAGTTATGTATCCTCAAAAACTTCCATAGGGAATTTTCGAATATATAAAAACTATACTCGAGCCGTTAAGGACTGCATACTGTACGTTAAAGCTGAGTGTTAACGAGATATTAATGACAGAGTCTTTTTCGCGACCTTTGACCCCGGTTTTTTTTCGCGATCAGTTGTTGAAGGCATGTTTTTATTTTTAACTTCTCATTTTTCTTTACATCTGCAATTTTGAATAAAAATACTATTTTGATTTGTTTTAGCGTACCCGTACTTAGTACTTTCGGCCCAGGTAGGTTGGGTAAATTCCCAGGCACTATCCAAATATATAGTGAAATCTATTGTTATTTATTTTTCAATTCTGAATCGACCATTCAGCAAGGTGTATACTAATGGCAATTCTTGAGAGTAAGCAAAGTCATGACAAGGGAGTAAATGGGGCAACGATCCTTCGACCAAGACAAGACAGAAGTCCGCAACTATAACTGTCACTACAAGCCCCAGAAAAGGTAGTGGTGGTGGGCAGTTCAAGGAGCTGAGGAGCAGCGGAAGATAGTGGAGAGATTTTTATCTAACGCTGTCATCCGGTACGTGCTCTGCAAGCCCCACTAAGTGCGCCGACCTTTAACAAATCATGATGGAAGCAGGGAGTTAGGACCTTGGGGTGCAGAGATAAGGCCACACACGACTTTGCTATTAAAGTGATCTCGGAGTTAGAAGTGCCGTGGGAAGGAGAAACAGGAAATCTCTTAAATATCTTACAGGCACAAAATCCCGATATCCCAATGGGGGAGTGGGTGATTGTTGCCGTGGAGGAGCTTAGAGATGGTGGCAAGGGCTTCATTGTTTTGAAGGAGGAAGAGTCGGTGCCCATCATCTAAAAGAGGTGGGGGAAGCTTCATTTCGCTGTGGGAGAGGTATTTCTCAACTTGTTTAGGAGAAATAAAACCTCCGGAAAGAAGGATGTAGCAACTACGGATGAAGGTGATACAAATCAACCTTCACCACAGTTAGGCTTCGTCAGCCAATTTAATGCAGTTCCTAAGCAAGAAGAATATAGATTTGACTCTAATTCAGGAGCCATGGGTCCGTGGAGCCCAGGTTCAGGGGTTAGGCCTCAGAGAATTCAGAGTCAAGAGTCAGACAACGTAAGAACATGTGTACTTGTTAGAAAAAATGTTACATAATTTCAGCCCTAAGGATCTTGTGGACGAGAATATAGAGTGTGGTCAATAAATGCTGGATAGCCTCGGCATACATGCTGTATGAGGAGCCGTTACCCCTCCCGACGATACCAGATTGGTGATCGAGGCTGCTGAGACGATTGTGGATGTGATGCTAACGCGCATCATATTATATGGGGTAGCGCCGACATAAACTCGAGAGATGAGTCTCTTTTTAACTATCTTTAGAGACTAAGCTTTTAGTTTTTAGAAATAATCCCAGCGGTAACGAGTTCTGTACAACGGCACATACAAGACGAAAAGGAAGAAGTGATTACCTCCATAGTTAGCGAAAAAACGATAAAATTGGCGATATGATCCTTTAACCGACTTATGGAGTCAAGGGTGGACGAACTTCAAAAGGCACTAAGGTATATAACAGCAGGGCTAGCGCCAATATACATATAAAAGCTGCCTGGTGTCATACTTACCCAGGGCCTGGCAGGAGGTGAGGGTAAATTACTAAGGTAGGCAGAACGGGCCATATTGTGGAAACGGACTTCAGACATATTAGGCTCCCCTCTTTCATGCTGAAGGGCTTGGAGAGTTTAATTGAGCAGAATATGAGAAGTATATGGTAGGGCAGCAGTGACAGCTTGCATCCCTGTACAAAAGGGAAATCAGCAGAGTCAGTATTATATACAGTGTTGCGCTTTAGGGAGAAATTCCTAGAATATATGCAGAACACTCTATGAGTATTCCTGGGTATTGAGAGGGGGCTTTCATCATTGTTAGAAGGGTGGGATTTGGACAACTGGGCCATTAGTAGTGGACTGAGTGTAAACCACTATAAAACAACGCTAGTGGATTTTACAGGAAAAAGCAGCAGAATCATACTCGATTCCTAGCTGAGCTGGAAGACTAATTTGGAAGAACGTGTTAAGAAGGCCAGTTAGGCCTTCTACACATGTGAGAAGGTTTTTGGTGGTAGCTGCGGTTTAAAACCCCGGATGGTAGGTTGGATGTACACACCCATAGTTCGGCTGCTACGGCTAAATAGTCTGGTGGACGACACTGACAAGGAAATGTAACCTGGATGAGCTGTTAAAAAGCCAGAGGGCCGCTGGCCTGGGAATAACAGGGTATTTGCGCACCACACCCACAGCACCAATGCAAGTCATGATAGATTTATTGCCGCTCCATCTCCACTACAGCAGTGGAGCGGGATTTAGTGCTGTCAGGCTCGGAGCGGGGGTTGATATACGGGGAGGGGTTTTGGGCATTCCAATATACTCCAGAAGATAGACTGCAGTGATTGCAGGAAAAACTGACTATTAAAGACCCTTAACAACTTTCGTTGATGCCAACCAGGAGTGATGAAGAGTGACTAGGATGGAAAATAGATTGTGGTAACATCCGATATTTCTATCTTTACGGATGGTTCCATTACGAGTGCGGGCATGGAGGCTGGACTGTACTCCAGAAACTGCCAGTGGTAAAAGTCTTATAGACTGGAGGAGAAATGCAGTGTTTTTCAGGCAGAACTCGTAGCGATTTACCAGTCAGTAATATTGGTATTTATGTACAGGAAGTCTGCACGAATGCTGTGCTGGTTAAATCAGAATTGGTACAGTTATGCAAGACTGCCCTTTAGGAATTGACTACACGGCACAATGAGACCCTACGCAACGAGATGAGTGATGAGTTGGTCAAATTGGTCGAATTGTAAAGTTCCACTTGAAATTTTAATGAAACATAGCACACAAAATTCGAGGGCTTTCTGCAAACATTCTTTCAACAACTACCCAAATAATATGTTAAAAAGCGGAACTCTTGAATGGCATCTCTTCGAAGAAATTGCATAATTTTGCTTATTTTTATACCCTAGCTGACATCTATATTGTATACAGTTGTGCGACGACAATTTATTTCCAATTTTCGAAATTATATTTTTACAAATAGTTAAAAAAATGCAATAATTACAGTAGTTATTCCTTATGTCGAGTCTCTTCAAATATCTGAATCGCAAAGACGAAAATCGTCGAAATCCTCACGCTTATATATCGAAGTCCTGATGTTTAAGCTTGGGAAGATTTGGTGAAAACGCCGAAACATTATCGTTAGAATGTAACTACACTGAAAAATAAGTTTGTGATAAATACAAAAAGTAGTCTGTTAATTTTGGTTCATTTCATTAAACAACTTTTTGTTAATATAACCAACTGATCATGAAGAAAACAAACCCCCTAACGGACTTTCGATACTATATACATATGTAGTTTGTAATACTTAGTTTGTAGCATTTAAAAACTGTTTGTAACAATTCAAAACTCTCCGTCATATATACAATGGCATATTATAAGTGTTTGTTTCAACTACGAACTGTGTGTTTCAACTACGAACTGTTTGTAAATGATACAAATTTATATGAAACGTATAGATAATTAGACGGAATTCAGCAAGTTACCAGTTGGCTTTAAGTACTTGCCGAGTGAGGTGTTCATTGAGTGCGTGATTTGTTGAACAAGCGGTAAATAAACAGTAATACAGTTAACAATAAGAATTTATATTTGGCTTTAAGTATACTTACCGAGTGAGGTGTGCATTAATTAATTGTGATAAATTATTAAAGAAGTGGTAAATAAGCTAAGGTAAGTGTTTTCTAATTGTTTTATAAAATATTAACACAGGATTGCCCAAAGAATTCATTTTGACTGCTTTTTAATTTCGTTTAGAAAAAAAAATTATATGTTATAACATAGAATTCTAAGACTTTTTATACATGACATAAATGCATTTATTAATAGTTGTATTTATGTATGTTTTATACCTATATTGCCCAAAAGTAGTCATTTTGAGTCCTTGGGAAATTTAAATTAATTAAATGAATTTTATTATTGAATTTCTTAAATTTTTTGTATGACTTGTTCGCCCCTGTATTGCAATTTCATGAGCAATGAGTTGAGCAATAAGCATTAATTTCTACTTAGAAATTTACAGAAAATGTTTCGGTGGAATTATTCACTTTGGTGGCCGACTGGAGTTATTTTGAGATACAATACTTTCATGTGTGCAGTTGACGGTCTCAAAAATGTATACAAATTCTAAAGAATAAATTTCCAGCAAATTTCTAAGCAAAAAATTGATGGTTTTTAAATTAATACCAAATGACATTACAAATTATTTTTTCTGCTTTAGTTATTCTTTCACAATGCTGTCATTTTCACTGCTTTTGGGAAATGTAGGTATATACTAAATTTCAATCTTTCTAGTGTTAATTTAATTTTTTATAATATTTTTTTAACCGTACACCTAAGTGATTGCAACAAATTATTAATTATAATTATATATATATATAATTATATATATATATATAATTTTAATTTGAATAAAAAGTGTTCGTATACTAACAGAAAATTTTAGGATTCAATTTAAAACAAGAATGTTAAAATTCCAAAATTTCCATTTAAAAACCCTATATCTGCAGTGCTGGGTCAAGTACAATTCTCATTAAACATGTGTTAGAAAGAAGTTTTATGCATTAACCAGCGTGTTATTATAAAATATTAGTTAAGTTACCATTACTGATTGTGAGTTATTAACTTTTTTATAATATCAAATCTGGTCTTTCAATGAATTTATCTCCATTTGTTGTTTTCAGATGACAAATATAGAAAACATTGATATTATTGACTCTGAAGCAATGATGACGGAATTAATGATAAACTGGGGTTTTCAAGAGTATATAGAAGATTTTAAAAGTACTTTGATTTCTAGTTCGGTTCAAGCAAACACATATATTATTTATATTATTTTTTACATAGAGCGTGAAATTGATTACGAATGCTTTCTGAATTTGGAAGAAGAAGATTTAAAAATACTTTTCCCAAATGAAAAACTAGGCCGGCGAATAAAATTTAGGCTTCGTTTAAATGAGTGGAAGAAGCGAAATGTATGGAACACATATAATTTCTAATATTTAAAACCTATTTAATACATATATATATTTTGAAAGTAGAATTTAAATACTGTCAGACAAGAACCGGAGCCTTGGTTCATATGCGCTCTGAATAGTGACTCTATAACTGGCACACCAACTTCTTCCAAAAAACCTGCCAAAGTGGACCATTCAGGAGCCAATCTACCGGTATTATAAAAGAAAAATGTATGTGTATACAAACTACATTATATTGGAAATTCCGTAATTTCAGAGCCTAGAAGAAATATTAGATTGCGCAAAAGGAAAATTTGTACAGGAATATTTTAAAGTTAATGGTCGGTTAAATGCAGAATCCAGACAGAAGTTAGTTGAATGCATTAGTGAATATTTTATAAATGCTGAAAAACCAATGACAAAACTTATATTTGAACATTGCTCGCTCGAAATAGTTAATATGTTTCCTGAAGAATCTACTGTGTGCTGTCTAAATTTAAATTTTTAGAATTATATAATTTAAAATTTTTCTAGGAGACTTATTTCATAGCAAAGGCCAAAAATAATAGCCTGAAGGGAAAGCTGTGTAATCGATACTATAATGACATACGAAAATATAGGAACTTGGATATGTTTCCTCGACTCATTAGTAAAAGAAAGTTGTTGAATGAGGAGGAATACACTGATCCGGTATCAGCACATTCATCACAGGCAGGCACCGAACAAAAAGGTTAAATTGAAGTCAACGTTTGATATTTCCTGAGTAGTATATGTCTTAGACCCTATCATTTGATTTATATTATTCGTATTTATGACAAAATACTACACATTAGCTTTATAGTGTTTTACCTAGAAATCTAAACAAATTTTTATTTAATCCTTTTATCAATAGATATTGCAGATCTTGAGCAATCGCGAATTTGGTTAAAATTTAATGATCACCCTTGGCCCGAAGTGATCAGTAAGTGGGAAGAATGTTTCTCAATTAGAAGAAGTAGCTACTCTACGAAAAAAATTCAGGAAACAGTTTTGGATTGGCCTTTATTGAAACATGCTCTTGGATACACATTGGTATTTACCAGAAGAAATAGATAATTTTATGAAAAGATTAGTACTTATATGTTTCACAGATTGAACTAGATTTCAATAGAATATATCCGAATAAAGATCTTGCTATTTTTACAAAGTGGGCTGAATTTTCAACTAAAATCTTGCCAGTATATGAAAAACAAATAAAGGACTCCTACTCAAAAAATTTACTAGTGAAACTTTTATCAAAGGATATTACCGATGGTAGTTTCATAATTTTTTATTCCAACAAATTATTTAATACACATTATTTTAACAGATTATAAAGATTGTATACTTGCCGCGCTGCTGTGTTCAATTTTATTATTAAGGGGTAAAATCGGCGTCTGGAAGCCTTCTATTATCGAAACAATTCAAAGTTTTATTCTAACTGTTGAGGTAACCCTACTTGACGCCAAATGTGAAGAATATTTATTAATACAGATTTTATATTATAGGAGAAATGTCAAGTGCGGGATAAATTAGAGGAAATTTCTCAAAGATGTTTAAATAATAACTTAACTTTTCAACCGCTAATCATTGCAATTGGAGTAGATAGCATCTCGAATACTGAATTCAACGTTTATTTCAACGGAATATCTTACACCTTCACCAGTTTTCAGAAGGCATTAGATGTATGCTTTAAATTGTTTCATGCACTCGAAGCAGAATATCCAAGAGAATCGAAACTTGTTTGGACCTTCATACAAAGGTATTTTTATAATATAGAAACTAAATTAGATATTAAGTCTTCTAGCGTAGCTTCATTAATAGCCGATTTGTCATAATGTCATTAACTTGCTATTCATGTAAAAAGTTATACCAAAGTACTAAAACTCTTTCGAAACATTTAAGAGACATTCACAATGTAAACTCTTCAAGCTTATTTCCATGTGGCCAGCCTAATTGTCCTAGAGTATTTCAGTCAATGCGATCCTTTCAAAAACATCTCAAAACAGCTCATCCATTAGATGCATTACAGCCTAAATCACATTTGAGTGAGAGCTCTTTAAAAAATTCAATAAGTAATAATTTGTGTAAAAGCCCTGTAATACAATCAGAAGAAAATAGCACGATTCCGGTAAAAACTTCAGAGGAATCCCTATCTGGTCTGAAAGATTCCTTGTTCTTGTTTACAATGAAATTATATAATGAAAATAGTATGAACCGCAGGCAGGCAAGACAAATTTTGGATCATATATCTGATTCTATACTTAACAGGATAGCTGACTTTATGGAAGACTTTATCAATGAGCCTGCAGAAATGAATCAGCTGATTGAAATTTGTCGAAAACCATTTAAAGATTATGATAGTGAACACAAAATATTAAGTAAGCTTGAAAGAAGCACTGTATACATAGAGCCCAAAGTATATCCTCTATTATACAACGGCCGCGAATTTAATAATGCTACAATCGTATCTCCTAGTCTCTCACTTAAAAAGTTTTTAGAATTACCTTCAGTTTTTGATCGTTTGATAAAATATGTTCAAGACATTAAAACCGAAAAGGAAAATTTTGTTAATTTTATTCAAGGGAGTGTATGGCAGGAAAAACTTAAAAGTTCATTACCACATGAAATCATTTTTCCCATACATCTATACTTTGACGATTTTGAAACGGGAAATGCCCTTGGATCACATAGTGGTGCTCAGTCGATTTTAGGATGCTATTTGCAAATTCCCATTATTCCGCCAGAATTCTCCTCACAATTAGAAAATATTTTACCGGTTATGTTTGTTAAGAGTCGCAATAAAGTATTAGGATATCAACCAATTTTAAAACATTTAATAGATGAGCTAATTGAGTTAGAAGAGACAGGAATAATTATAACAATTTCCTCTGAAGAAGTGTCCGTTAAATTCAAATTGGGACTTATTTTAGGTGATAATTTAGGCCTTAATTCCATACTTGGATTCACGACTTCCTTTAACAGTAATTATTACTGTCGTTTTTGCACAGGAACTAAAAGCGTGCTGAAAACCTCCTGTTCTGAAGATAAGTTATTATTAAGAAAAAAATCTAGTTATTTAAATCATTTAGATAAACAGCAATACGGATACAAAGATTTCTGTTATTTTAATAGAATACCCTCTTTCCATGTTCTTGATAATAAGGCTGTAGATATTATGCACGACATTTTTGAAGGTGTGTGTCATTATGACATATCCCGCGTTTTAGAATATTACGTAACTAACAGAATAATTAGCTTAGATGAATTAAACAAGAGAATTGAGAAATTTTTTGCAGGAACAGATATTAATTTTTCGCCAGTGAAATTAGAACACATAAAAAATTGTCATTTTAAAATGTCAGCTTCAGAAATGTATAGCTTTGTGCATTATTTCCCCATCATTGTTGACGGTCTTATTGTAGAAGATGAAATTTGGCAATTCATTTTAGCTTTACTTAAAATTATTGATATTGTTATGTTATTTGAAATTAGTAAACAGGATATTTTAGCATTGCAAATCACTATAGAAGAGCATCATGAACTTTATATTAGACTTTTTAAAGGGGAATTGAAACCAAAGCATCATTTTATGGTGCATTATCCATCTATTATAGAGGAATTGGGGCCTCTAAGAAAAATATGGTCCATGAGACTTGAAGGCAAGCATAAACAGTTTAAACTGGCTGCTTCTGTAACAACTTGTAGGAAAAATTTATGTAAAACTTTAGCAATTAAGTCCCAGCTGAAATTTGCATATCGTTTATTGTGCAAAACTGGGTTAAATATAAAAACAGAAGTGGGTGATGGGGATTCTATTATGTGCACTATGCTCCCTAAGTATACACATTTTAGTGCACTTTTACCAGGTTTTTTACGGGATCGTGAAATATTTTCAACTAAATTTCTTAAAATTGGGAGTACTACATTCAAGATTGGAATGGCTGTTAAGAATAACTTTGAACAACTTTATAAAATAATTTTTATAATCGTAGATGGTGATAATATTTTGTTAGGAATAGAGGAATTAAAAGTATTGGGTGTAATAAATTTTTGCTTCGAAATTGCTTTAACAGGGATATATTGCTTTAAAAGATTAGATGAAGTCACACATAATTCTACTTTTATTCATAAGCTAAAAACTAAATTACTTGTACGATTTAAAAACTAACTTGGATTAATACAGATTTAAATCGTGACTGCCATTCGAATGAAATTTGTATAAAAATTATTTTGAATTCGAATTTTTTTGTATTAACTATAAGAGAGAAATATTTGCAATTAATAAATAACTATATTCTGATATAAACTCTTTTCGGATTTCTACGATTAAATCTGCATATTATGTAGTCGATCTATTTTGTAACTGGCTTACTATTTTGTACCTGAATTACTAAAATTTTTCAAATATTTAATTATAAGATACTATAAGCTTAACTTCTAAAATGGGCTATTGAAATATATAAACTATAATTCTTTTAGTTTCTCACAAAAAGATGGTGTTTCATCTAATGGAGATATTCGCCATATTGATATCTCGTTTATTTTAATTTATGAACGAAAAATGTTTTTTTTTAAATATTATACATGTATTTAAATTCGTTCCTTCATCCGCGATGAAAGTAATCTCAAATCATTTAAAGCCATTACGCTATCATGTGGCGTTTACTAAGTAAATTTGCTATTGATATAATGTATTATAAACAATTTATCTAAATACTGCTTTAAAATATAAAAAAGAACAAATATACTTAAAAGTATCTAAAATTACATACAATTATAGTTTGTTTTCTTATAGAGTGTTGTTACTGTAATTCAAAAGTATTTCTTAAAAACTAATCATAATTATTAAATTACTATTAAATTAATAAAAATCATATATTTCTGTCAATAAAGCATAATATGTCTGAATTAAACATTATGCAAATACTATCTCGCTATTTTATTTATATTATGTCTTCAGGTAAAACATCTGCAAGTGTGAATAATTAATTAGTATCACATTATATATATTAATTCATAATGTGTCTTGTAACAACGTGAAAAGTGGGAGGCTTAATGATAAAACCAACTGTTGAGTTTGTCGTTATAAGGAACTATTTGTATAATTTACAAAATCCTTCGCAGTACATATAACAAACTGGTTGTAGTATTAATGAGCATAGTTCGTATTATCAAGCAACTCAGTTTAGTAATGGAGCAAACTAATTGTGGCAAAAACAGATAGTTCGTTTTTATAACTAATTGAACTTTGTGGTAAAAACTAACAATTTTTGGCAGATTGTTGCAGTAACGAACTGAATGCTACAAACTGCATCTATAACTATAATGAAGTAGGCATTACAGTAACCAACAAGTTTGTTGGACCTAAAATTACAGATTAGTTTGTAGCGTGAACATATCGGATTAGTATGAGAAACAAACTTATTTTTTCAGTGTATATATTGTAATGTATAATGTGTATATGGTCATATATATATGTATACTATATATATATATATTATATATGTATATGTACATACGCACGTACAGGTGTAGTCCATACTTTCCGGGCGCAGTAACTTTAGGCGTTGTTGAGTTGTCATTAGAAATCAGTCGATTTTAATTGAGTTGTTGTTGTTGAAGGCAGAAGCGTGGGAGCTATCGAGAATTGGATGAAACTTAGCGTGGGAAGATTCTCTCGTTTTATTTGGCTATTGGTTCATCACTCTTATGTTTGTCGTGCTACAATATTAAGTTTGTCATTCCAAAATAATGATGGGAGAGCAAAATGGATTGAAGACGAATCCATAATACTAAATGCCTGACAGTCTGTCCGTCCGTCCATCCCTCCTTCTTTTTTCACGATAACTAGAGAACACGTATACTTAGAGAGCTGAAACTTTGCACACAGGTTTTAAAAAAAAAGTAAAGTTACGTTCGAAAATGGGACAAATCGAGCAACTACTTTGCAGGGTTGCATGTCATAATTTCGTGTTTTACTATATGTGGAACACTGCCTGACAACCCATCGGCCTAGGGAGCTGAAATTTTGTACTACACACCGTTCAATAAAAATAGCAAATACAATTTCAACAAGTATACAAGAAAAAAAAAAGATCAAATTGGTATAATTGTAAGACCAATTGTTATGAATGTGTGTAATTTCATATGGTCACCCGTCATCTGTACAAGGCATTATAAAATGCATATGTATGAGAAACGTGTTGTTTGGAAGCTTTAAGCATTGCGCATTATGGAAAAACAAGCACGTTTCACGTTTGAAAATTTATATAAAATAAACAATGCTTCTAGTGACTATAATTCTAACGCCTGTTTGTAGGTCAAACTATTTGCTTTTAGGGCAAAAAACAATCATTTTCACTTTTTTTTACCTCCAATTTCTCATTCTCTAATATTGAAGTTATTTAGAAGTGAAAAGAGAGAAAAAAAAGCTTTCGCCGCAATTCGAGGAGTATACTCTGTTTATTTTTCAAAATTAGAGCAAATTGATGGTCAAAAACTTACCTTTAAATTACTGTTTTTATAAAGTCTCACAAACAAATGAAATGTAATTGAACGGAATTTAATTATTATAATAAATTCATTAGTATAATTATCATAATAAATTCATTAGTATAATTATTATAATAAATTCATTAGTATAATTATTATGTATTTGAATTTGTCATTCATTGGAAACTCATAGTCATGTTTCCAGGGGGTCTCTTTCAAACTTAAAAAAGAACTCTCGTCTTGACCGAAAGCTGCACTCTCATTTCACAGCGAATTGGGTAGAGTTTAATAAAAATCAGACACTTTTCGTAATTTTGTGGAAAGACTCAAATTACTATTTTTCCTAAAAGTAAACATTTTGACCTATAAATGGGGGTTAGAATTATCGTCACCAGAAGCATTGTTTATTTTATATAAATTTTTAAACTTGAAGCGTGATTGTTTTTCCATATTGGCTATGCTAAAAGCTTTCAAATCACACGTTTCTCTTAGCGACACGGACTGTAGTAACGAAGACAATGGTACCGCCAATTTCATAGAATTTAATATTCTACAATATACATATATTCATACAATAAAAACGTCTAGGACTGATCATTTTTACAATATACGTAAAAAAGCATAAGTTTTATATGGCAACACCAGAAGTTGTTGCCCGATTTATGCCATTTTTGAAGTGATATTTATTATTTTTATGAAAACACCATATACAAAATTTTAATCTACGTGTTGACGAATTCCCAGGCACTATCCAAATATATAGTGAAATCTATTGTTATTTTATGGAAACCTCACGAGGGAGTTACCCGATTTGTCCGATTTTCGAACTTAAAGTTCCTTTTTTTAGTGAGCATGCAAAATTTCAGCTGTATAGGTACATGCGTTCTTGTACTGTCGTCAGTACGGACAGACGGACGGGCGGACGGAGATGCAAAAGTCAAAACAACTTTTAATATTATGCTTGGGTGTCTAATCCATTTTGCTCTACCATCACTATCTCTATTCGTTACAAACGGAATGATACACTAAGTATGCCCTATATATATATTTCATACTTCATCGTATATTTTCGTCTAGGGTTCAAAAATGGACAAAACTTTAGTTTTTCACTATATAAAGTCACACCTCTCCTGAGGGGCACCCAGGCCAATGGCTAGAGCCAAATTAAAGGTAGAGCAACAGAAATTTGAAGTAGGGCGCACATCTTTGGTGCATTTGAGATATGTCAGTTCTTGTGAAGGGACATATTTTTGAAAAAAATAAGTTTCTAGAATCGTCATTTTATTACATTTTTTACAGATGAACTAAAACAGATACCTACAATAAGAAGAAATAAATACATCTAACAAGAAATACAACATGGTAAAGAGATTCAATATAATTGCAGACTTCGATTTACCATATTGTGGAATTTTCGTATCACTTCGTCAATAGTATTTTGTCTGTTCTTTTCCGTTCAAATGCAAGAAACAACAAACCTGCTATCATCTCATGAGCTATTGACATTCAGGCTTATTGATAGCAATTAGTGTTGAAAAGGTAGATTTGCACGAAGCAGTATTACATCCGGCTGTTGCGACTGATGCAAATAGTTCATACGTAACTCTGAAGATTTCCCTTTGTCGGTATAGAGCTTCTAATATTGTTTCGCTCTGATCTCCTCGAGCATTCAACTCATTCAAGTACCTTTTCACAATAGTGGTCTCTCATTTGGAAGGAATTTTAATGCCTGAAATATAATGGCAATTACAGATGTTTATTTTCTCATTAATTTCCTCACAACAATTATATATTTAAATGCTGAACAGACTTAATCTTTGTCCAACTCACCAAGACACAAAATTGAATCTAGTAGATCCTCATTGTCTGCAAATCTTCTTTTCATCTCAGCTGTTATAATATCTACAGATTCATAATATTCCGCCTTAAATGGCGGAGTTGAAACTATGCCTGCAATGTTTTGACGAGAAGGTGATGGACCATACAGCACTATTCCTCCAGATGTCTTGCCTTTACTTGTCTCTTCTCTTCTAGGAGCTATTTTGAGATTCTTTTCTACAGTATAGTAATTTCAGCTTCTTCCAAAATTGTCTCATACATCTCTTCTGACCTAAATTTATTCCTGGACACATTTTATTATCGATATGGCATCCTTCAGTCCCGTGCTTTGACCATGTAAAGCCGGTTGCAGAACACATAATTTTTTTTTGCTACTATCTTTGCCAATCGAACTTCCATATTTAACATAACGCCATTTATGTCAATTCTTTATGCAGTATCATCACCATTGAATTTTCAATTTTTCATTTTATCTGGAGTCTTCAAAATCCGAGAATAATACATACAACTCTTGTAACAGCCACATATTCTGACCAAAGCTGTTCAAGTAGGCGACCAATCGTCTTACCTTCATTTAAGACAGCAAGAGGTGCGAGGTAAGCCGTGCAAACATGGCCGAGTAGTGGCTGATTGGTCAGATCACACAGGCTCGCCGCGACGACTTTTATAACGTGACGTCGCCGCAGAATACAGAATACGTTGACAATTTTTAAGGTGGGTCACTGTTGTTTTAAGGTAGGGCATTGCCCCCTTATGCCCTCTCCTAGTTACTGCCATGAGGGCAAAAGTGATGAATGGACAATTTACCCTTTTTAACCCGACACCACTTCTGGGCGGACGCGTAAACTAACTTTCTGGAGTTTTGGTCGAGTTGCCTCTCACAAGCGGACGGTTTCTTTGCAATTTTATTGAAATTGATTTTTTTTGTCATTTTTTAAGATTCGATTACAATAATAAGTGTATATACTATGTTCTACATATAGGTAGCAAAATATGTATATTTCATATAAACCTGAAAGTACATTCTATTTTTAAAGCAATTCGTTTAATTGATCTTAAGTGCTTGGAACGGTTTAGGGCTCTAATATATGTCAGATTAGTCGGTGGAACCAATCAGAATTATTTTACTGGGGCAACTTTTAGAAAATGAATAATTTCGTAGTTTTTCTGCCCATTTCACTCTCACTTATAAAGTTTAACTGTCGAACGTGTATAGCTATTGTTTTGTACAATTTGAACATGAAATTCTGATGTCTGAATTTAATAAGCAGGAAAAGCTTTTATAAAGCTCTCAATGCATTATCCATAACTTTTTACACATTAATTGATTTCGAAAATCAAGGGTATATTCGTAAAGACAGTTTTATAGTCTTATTAATTGATTTGATCCAGAAGATGACAGGTTGATTGTGAACAATCATTTGGTCTGTCACAAAAAGTCCCATAAAACTTGTCCGTTCTTACAAAATTTTGCTACAATTTTGCAGATCAACGAAAATGTGATTACTACTGGATACTTCAACAAAGCGGAATGAATGTTTTCTTTGAAATAAATACTTTCATACATACATAACAAAAGAGTTATGTTAACTGTTAAAGAATAACATTGTGTTACAGTTAAAATATACTTTTCACAAGATAAAGTGTAGGTTGTAGGTCTGGTGGAACTAAGGTGGTGGTATAGACGAAATTAGTTGTACACTCCCAAAATCTTATTTTAAACAGAAAAATCTTTCATTGGGTAGGTCCATGTATATAATAATTTATAGCTCCCGACATTTTTATTTGATTTCGAAGTTTTTTGTAGTATATGAAATATCCAATGAAATGTCACAAAGCTACAGTCGAAAATATTTCGAAGTTTACAATTTCTTACATATTTTTTCAATTTTGACAACTATTGATAGATCTGTTTTGATCTGAAATTTTTTTTCAGTTTACATATTAAAAGGAAATTCGATTCCGCGCGTAATGAGCTTTTGTTAACTAAAATAGGTTGAAATTTATGAGTTATGGAATTATTGCTCATTAAGCAGTTAACTTCCCGTGAATATTATAAAAATATTGAAAGAATTCCAAATTATAAACAATACTTAAAAATGCTTACTTGATTTTTTTCGTTTATACAATTCATCGTTTCTTTCGTGTTTAAGCATGCGTAGTATCAAATGAAAGGTACAATTCTAAAATATTGACGGGAAGATGAATAAATACTAAAGAAATAAGGTTTTTTTTTCAATTCTCTACTTGTCGTCTTATCTCTGGCAACACGAGAAGGATTGGTTAATGATTTGAAATTCGTTGGAAAGATTAGACAGTTTACTATCATCTGTGCTGAAAATCATCTTCATAGTTTGTATAACAAGGAAGTTTCGGGGTGCTGGGAGAAAGTGCCCTAAATAACCCTCTCCCCTCTACGGAACTCGGAACGGACCATATGCCCCCTCCCATTTCAAAATGAAATTGTTCGAAACAGATAATGTATTTAGAAAAAAAGGAAGCAAAAGAGAAAGAGAAAAGAAACTCTGATCTTAATTGTAAGCAAGTGTTAAAGTAAATGTATGAGAGCATATAAACATTAGCTTAATAAAATATTTTGTTCACGTAATGTACAATTACGTACAAGATGTTAACAATTGGCCTCAGAGAATAGTTGTAAAAATAACTAGAATTTCTTAGAATTAGATACAGATAATAAGAAGAGCAGTAATTTATATATTTTTATAGTGCTCGAGGAGTTCACCCCAGAAGGCGGCCAGAGTGTTTATACGTTTGATGCTAAGAGGCAGGCAAGGAGTTCCAGAGATTAATCGCATGAATATAGAAAAATATTCAGCTCTGTAGTATGGCTGAGTCGTAACCCCCGGAATATAATACAAGCCATGAAGTCACCGAAGGCACCGACACAATAAAATGTCTTAATGTGCCGGGTACAGCATGCAGTAAGTGCTCACTCTCACTGCTTTTTGTATACTCGTCATGGAGGAAAAACTAAAATTTCATCTTAAACAGGTCCTAAAGCCAAAAACTGTCGCTCCCACAGCAAAATGAAGTTAAAACAAATTGCAGCCAAATATGTTTTCTTTCTAATAGTTTTAAAAAAATATAGCATGTAGAACAAATATACGGAAATTATAGCGTTTGAACGAAGTACAAGCAACTTTTATATGAAAAACTCCTTCAGTAAGACAAGGCAAGAAGACGGTGGATGTCGCCTGCTGACCGGCCCGCTGCTCTCTTTTTTCGACTTTGTTCATGGCTTGTATCTTGCGGGGGTTACGGCTGAGTACGATTAGCGAGCTTGACCTGAACGATGTGGCAAAATGAAGTTTTTCAAAAAGATACTGAGGCTGCTTTTTGTACATTAAGCAGAAAAGAAAGAGCACTGTGTGGTATTTAAGATATTGATTCAGGCTAGAGCAAGAGATATGGTTGGTAAAGGAGGATACATGATCGTATCTATAAAGATTGTAAACGTAGCGAACATACAGCGAGTTAAACGCAAAATTAATATTACGCGAGTTTACTGGATTCATACGGCCATACACTACCACACCATATAGAATTAAGGGTACCAGTAAGGTTTTAACGATCTGTAGTCGAACACTACGAGTAACTAAGTAAAGGAGAGGCCCATCATCAACTCTTTTCGTGCGACATGAGAGGGGTGCTTTGTGATTTGAGATTCGTTGGAAAGCTTAGACAGTTTACTATCATCTTAAAAATCATCATCATAGCTTGTATAGCAAGGAAAAAAGTGTAGCCTAAGTAATACCCCGCTTCATCAAACTCATGAAGGACGCATAATTATGTCCCCCTCCCGTACAAATTTTTGTGTGTGACATTTTAACCTATCAGTTAGACCAGAAACTTAGAATATAGAGACATCAGGAAGTGTTTAACCTGTAAAATTCGTGTGCATGAGCGTGGATTTTTCAGAGTATCATGAAGTAGCTCAGCATTATATTCAAGAAAGAGACAACTCTATGTTTAGCTGTGAAACGAAGTTTGTTTAATTTGCAAAAAGTTTGCAATAATTTAAATGTAATTGAAAAGTTGTGAAAAGTGTTTTAAAAATAGTGCTAAACAAGGCAAATAGTGTAAGTAATTATCTGTTCAAATTATAGTGATAAATTTCTAAGTGATGTTCATGTAATTTCAGAATGAAGTGTTCGGTAAAAAATTGCCACAACAACACCAAAGAACGACGTGGAAAATCATTTTTTAGGCAAGTATAGTTATAAAATATTATTTTGTGTACTTTACACACCTGTGTATATTAAATTAAATTAAAAATTTATAACAAAAGCGATGAAATATCGAAAAAATCCTTCCTCCACCGAGATTTGTTTACGTTTGTGACAGCTGCGAAATTCCCTGAGTATGATGGCGTAGTGACAGTGAATAAGAACACTTTCCATGGGAGCAAACGTAATATTTTCAACCATATATCTTGTTGCCCCGCTTTCTATATCCTACACGGCTGTACTGAGCGTTCACTACAGGGGCAACAGATACTAACACAACCAGAATTACAAAATTTGACTTATAACACTTCCTGTACTCTCTATATTCTAAGACCAGAAATTCAAAATAACCATGTATAAACTGACAAAGGAATTTTTTGTCTGGAATACTATAAACGTCTTGACTGATTTCTCCAATTTATGAACTCAATTCTAGGATTGTTCACAGTCTCAGCGCTTTATTCAACGTCTTCTCGAGAATAAAATTAGTCATGTCGTGGAATTAAAGTCAAATGAAGTATATATAATATATAATATTATTATTTATTATTATTTATTATTATTATTATATATAACTTTCTATTCAAAAAGTGGCACATAATACTCTCCTTGTTAATTTGTTTCTTTTCATTCTTAAAAACAAAAGGACCCATATCTAATTTTCATACATTTAAATATCATATCCTAGAAGAACTGACGTGAAAATAATAAAATATGTTACTTTTATAAAATGGAGATATTAAAGCGTTTATTAATATGAAGGTGCAATTTTTTGTTAAGCTGAGTAATGATCTTGTTTTAAAAATTTTATTTCACACGACCATATCGCTCCAAACCCAACATTAAAACTACATACATATTTGAGCACCAAAACAATAAAATTGGGGACTCCGCAATAAAGTCCCACAATTTTTCTGCAAATGATAGCTACCATGGTTAAATAGCGATGAACCGCAGATATAAACTCGTCTACAAGTTCCCTCTAAATAGCCTGATATCGATACGAGATATTTTTTCCTCGCTCTGTGCATCATGCCGGAGTAACGATTTTAAAAATATCAATAAATTTTGTATTAAATGTGGTGTTATGGCATAATTTGTGGTCTGCGGTGCCAAAAATCTCATTGACATGGAAATGATTTATAATTGGTCTTTATTTGTAGCTACGATGCTAGAGCGGCACATGTAGCTGCTGCGCTGCATAAATTTGAATAATGTGATAACGAAAAATTGATGTAAGAACGCTTCGAATTTGTATGTATGTATGTACTTACTGCCTCCTTTGCCCTTCTTTCCTTTCTTTTTAGGCGGCTGAAAAAGTAAGAAAATTCAGTTCAGATAAATTTATGTAAATGGTAATTTTTATTGCATCAATTTATGTATAAAAGATAAAATAATTAGCATATTTTAAGAATAGCTAGCTAGGCACATTTAGTTGTTTTTTCTTTAGAGATATTATTCTCTTCCTTAATATTTACAAGCCCCGAGTTATTTAAAATCTTACAAGGAAAATTGACTGCCCAGATGCGAGAAAGTAAAAATAATCTTAACAATTTTCCAGTTCCAAGGTACAATCATTCAAAAAGTTATTTCTGCACAGTAGTTTCGAAACTTTTTCTGCACAGATATCACCTGTAATTTTTAGCGGATACATGTTTCTCAAAAAATAAAAAAAATGACCCATTTTTGTAAAGCCTTCATTTACATGATTCAGTACAAAAAATTAAAAATAAATTATCTTTCAAAAAATAAATAGAACAAAATATTTCTCGCATAATTATTTGTGTCTCTAATTTTCTTCACAAAATTATTTGTGCACACACAAAAAGCGGATACATGTTTCTCAAAAAATAAAAAAAATGATCCATGTTTGTAAAGCCTTCATTTACATGATTCAGTACAAAAAATAAAAAATTAATTATCCTTCAACAAATAAATAAAACAAAAATATTTCTCGCATAATTATTTGTGTCTCTAATTTTCTTCACAAATTTATTTGTGCACACACAAAAAGTCTTTACATAGTTTTATAAGTATATTGAAATTATACAGGGTGTCCCGTATGTGGTGCTACACCTGCCTATTTGAAGTACAAGGTTATCTCTCGGAATGCCAGAAATTACTTGCATAAGATTCGCGCCCTCTTTAAAGTAGAAGCCTGTCACTTGAACTTCCAAAAATTATAGCTGTAACATTCGCTCTCTGTTTAAAGTATAAGAATATCACTCGAACTCGCAAAAATTGTATGTATAAGCCTCACACCCTATTTAAAGTAAAAGGCTATCACTCAAACTTCCAAAATTCCCACCCTAGTTGTACAAGGTTACTCTCTGACTGCCAGAAATTGATTGTATAAGACTCGCACCCTGTTTAAAGTAGAAACCTCGAACTCACTCGAACTTCCGAAAATTGCACTTGTAACATTCGCCCCTATTTAAAGTATAAGGGTATCTCTCGGACTATCAGAAATCATCATCCAATAAATGATAACAACAATTCTGCATCATATCACCGGCCAGTTAACAAAGAGGAATCTTTAACCGTTGCACATTTTCAGTTGTTATCAATTAGAATATACGAACAGTTGCATAGAGTAGTCGAAGGTTAAACGTGAACGTAGACGGTGCTAACAAACAAGAATAATATTGATCGAGTGGAGTGGTGAATAGCTTAGTAGACTTGGTGAATACCTTAGTGGACTTATTTAAATATCTTAGTGGACTTAATACTAGCTCTATTTAATTAACAATAACTTAATATTTTACTAAGCTAACAATAAATGAACTGAAATAAATCTATGTGAATTTGTGAAATAGAGACACCTTCTATTATTTTCTAAAATAAATTATCTTTCTACATGTATACGATTCACACCCTATGTAAAGTAGAAGGGTCGAACTTCTTAAAAGTGTAACAGTAACATTCGCACCCTGTTTAAAATAGATGACTACCACTCGAACTTCCAAAAATTCTACCTGTAACATTCACACCGGTACAAGCTTATCGCTAGCACTTCCAAAAATTGCATGTAAAGATTCGCACCCTGTTAAAAGGAGACGACTCTTACTCGAATTTCCTTCGTGCCCTGTTTAATTTATAATGCTCTTATTCGTTCTTTTAATAATTCTACCTGAATTATTTGCACCCTGTTTTAACTGCAAAGACATAACTCACACCATAAAAAATTGCTCTTGTAAAATTCGCACGCAGGATAGGTTTCTCGATTATAAGTTGAACTTCTTGAACTTGAAGTTATAGCTATTTCCAAGTTAACATTCGCTTTATATGAGCGTTCTTTAAGGTTCCCGTCGGATCTCTAAAATCATATTTTGTAATATTTCTTTACGCTAAGTTATAAATATTATAAATTTGTGATTTCTGTGAAAAAATTTATATCGGTGCGAATTTATCCCTATAGGAGAGAATCTCGCACGACCATTTCATCGACTTTTTTATACTGTAAGTACATTTTCAGTTAAAAAAGTGATGGTGCTAATTTCTCCCCTATAGGATGAAATTCGCTCGGGTGCGACTGAAGGAATTCGCACTATGGGGTGCGAATTTCCCTTCAGTCTTTGATAAGGGTACTAGGAGAGTTTAATTAGGTTTTACATTTTGGGGGCTACCCCAGCCCTATACCAAAAGACGGCCTTGAAAAGAAAATTAATAAAAGTTCTTTAAATATTATATTTAAAAAATTAAAAATAAATAAATTAGGCAGCATCAATGAGCAATAAATTCTTTAATTCGCACAGTTTGTGAATAAAACTATTAATATTTAAAAGCGTTAGGAACAAATTGATTAAAGATAACTGAAATACACTTGATGATATCATTAACTGCGAGGTGACAAAAAATTAAAAAAAAAATGGAATACCTATACTTAAAAATTTCACTAACACACATCTTTCCTATAATTTTCCCAAAAAAAAGTTTTCCATTTTCCAGTTTGAGCGGATTGATCATCAATTTAATCGATTTTTCGAAAGATTTTCGAATAATTTAAGATTGCTCTTTTAAAACTGACACAAACAAAATTTCAAGTCGCTAGGCCAACGGGTTGTTAACAGTTGTGTAAATAAGCATTAAATATAGAAATTATATAATAATAATAATAATAATAACGAAATCTCAGCTCTCTTATCTTGTTTATGGATGGATAGGCAGAGGGAAATTGAAATGTGTAATGATCTTGAGCACCCTAACTCTAACTCATTTCTTAGTACTATTATTATTTTTATGTATTAAAACGTACCAATAAACTTAATTTAGCATATGATTTTATCATCTGGGGTATACAATTTATATGTATAAGCATGCAAGTTATGATGTAATTATAATTGCAATTTGCCTCTAAATATTTTCCTTTTCTACATTAAAAATCTCAACAACACAATTTCAGTAGCCAGTTTTGTATCCAGGCTCAATTTTGGCTCCAATTTTCTTGGGAAAAAGTTTTGGCAGCTAATGTGATTCACCTTGATAACATCACACGAAAGAAATACTCTCTCATACAAGTTTCGTTCGTATTGTGAAAGTTCTTCCGTTACGAAAAGATTTTGAGGTTACGAAACTCATGTGCAACGAGTGGATATCTAAATATTGTTAGTTATTCCTTAGTGTCGTAGTAATACAATGAATTAATTTGAAAACTTACACTATCCTTAGTTACTTGATGTTTTGAAAGCATTGTAACCTTCTTTATAATATGTAATCAATTATTGTATTTGTAATTGGTTGTCAACTGTTTTATAAAAATTCAATTGGTTGTAAATTTTCAAACACTAAGTTGTAAACGATAATATTGAATGTTATAAAGCTTGAAACATAGTCAACAATTGAATATATCTGAAGTGGTCCAGAGCTCGCAGTGTGCACAAAGGTTGTAAGAATAGTTCCAAAATTGTACACAATTTGCCAAAACAACCCCCATTTCTCCAGTTTTCAGTCAACATCAAAAGATTATCTTCTTGAAAAAATTAAGACCGCTCTACTGTCATAAGGAATATTTTGTAACTTTCTCTGAATGGCGATGGTTGCTTTTGAGTCAAGTAGAGCACGTTTAACCAGAAACAGAATATATTCTTAGAAACAATATTTGGCGATACTACAGGACAAGAACAAGTTACATTAAGCACCTTGCAATGATCTGGGGCCGGATTCTGTAACTCGGTGAGTTGGGAAGTTTGGGAGATGAGAATTTTCGTTTTCTCCGATTAAAACTCCCTAACTCTCTATTCGCGATTCTCTAACATGCTTAGCCGAACTATGTGTGATTGGGTCGTAGAGCATTGGAGTTTTCTCTTACGGATTTAGGGTCTAGAGTACAAAAATATAGGTGAACGATTTCAGGAGGGGCCTTTGGGGATGGGGGTCGTGTCACTCCTCATAGGGGGTTGTCCAAAGAGGGAGGCGCGGGTAATTGAGTGGTGTAGCTTGTTTTTGATCATTATAACGTAATAACTGACTTTTTACCGCCTTAAGACGAATTTTTGCGCTTGGGTCATATACACCCCAGTTACAACTGTTTTGAACATTTTTTTTCATGAAAAGTGAATTTCTACGACCAGTTCTACATAACAATGAGTTGAGTTGAAAATGTGTCCATTTTTGTACCAAAAAAACGGCCATTTTTTATCTTAAGAAGGACTGATTCATTTCTTTTGGAGTTATCTCCAAAACTATTTTTCGGACTCAAAAACTTTACATATCTAATTCGGGGACAAAATTTAGATGCCATTTCATCCTACATACAAGCTTAAACGTGCATATTTAAAATTTTTATGACATTTCTCTTGTACTGGCAGGCGACCAAATTGATCATTTTCGCGTGATTTAAAATTTTTAGTAGGTACCTTGAGACAAGATCTATATTTCTCTGCAAGTATTGTAAAGATTTACATAATTTTCATTTGTAAATATAGCCAGGATATGCGGTGAATCCATAATTTTATTTAAAAAAAACCTAGGTACCTAGCTACCTTAAAAAAAACAGACAATACTGTCAGTTGAGAAATATTCTTCTTACTTGTTTTGAACCAACTAAAACAGCTGAGAGTTTTGAATAGAGTTTGGATTCGAGAGTTGGGTAATTTTCAATATAAATTCCCCGAGTTGAAGAATTCCGACTGGAGAGTTAAGCTTCAAAAGGACTCTCATCTCCACAACTCTCCGTGTTAGTGAATCCGGCTCCTGAAGACTGCTATGGGCTCAAAATCAGATTAGATGAAAAACTACGGTTTCTGAAACGTATGCTAATTTTCGTGTATGTTCAACTACATATAAACGATTTTTACATACACTTGTTCGATAAGATGTGCTCCGCAAACGAAATGTACATATACATGTACACACATCATTATGTCGATGTTTAAATTTTTAATTCATATTATAACTATTCTGAAGAAAATTTAGTCTGATTAAAAGAACCATATTATGAAACATTACAAAATACACACATATTTAACACAATTTAAATCATTGCTGGAACAAATGGAAAAATTGCTCTTCAAAAAGCTCAAAAAATCGTACCCCGTATTCATAAAATATCGAGCAGATTGAAACCAAGAAGGGGTGCATGCTGCCAAACAAATTGCACGAACATTCATTAAAAGAGCGAGTTTCACCTAAATATGCGATGGCGGCGCCCAAAACAATTTTGCAACAGATGTTGGCTTATTGGATACTTTACGATGGCAAATTATTCAAAATGTTCACCAACAAAATGCCCAGGCAGACTTGAAATATGACGTAAATTTTAGAGGAGGAAAATTAAGTATAAAAAATGCAACCAGAATGTCGCAGCAATTTTTCCCTAACACTTTATTTTACATGTTGCCAAATTGATTAATCTTGCATTGCAGTACTTACCATTTTTTCTTTTTTTATTTGAAACTAAGAAAATTTAAATATCTGGCACTTGACACTTCGGAAATCGACACTTTTACGTAGACTGGACTCTTGAATCAACTCAACTAGAAATCTGATTTGTTTCGTTGCTATGTAACTTTCTATTTCGTAGCAACGAACCGAATGAATGAATGTTACTGATGTGTGCAGCATGTGCAGCTTTCAATGACGTGGTATCTAAATTAAATTATTGTGAGGAATGAATTTTATTCGTGCTGCAATCAATATTTTCTACGATTGTATCGGAAACAAATACTGTTGTTTTAAGATTTTAGACATCAGATAACTTTTTATATTAAGTGAAAATCTTTTTCGACATATAGTTATTCAAGACGGCCGACGCACAGTGGTTTATTGGAGCCAAAAATTGCACTTTATTGCTAATTTGTGAATTTAAATTTTCTTGATTTTGACCAGTGTTTGTTATTGCAAAAACTCTAAAGCACTTCAATCCGATGTAAAATAAATTTTTAAATTATATTGAACAAAGATATGAAAGGGAAAAGTCACATAAAAACTTATGAGTACGAAATTCATAAAATTTATTCAATGTTTTAGGAAGTAGCAATACCCACAATTATTTTTGTAGAGTAAAAGTGTTAGGACAAAAATTTAGTGCTTTCTTCAAAAAACGTCATTATGTATTGGAGCGATTAGATCGGAATCACGAAAAGTGGGTGTATTCATATGGTACATATTCAGGTACGCAACAAAATTGTGCAATTCATACAACCAACAATCGCTACGCGAGCAGCAGCATTAGGGCGACCTTCAAAAATTTTTAAAGATAAATCTAAGAAAAGTAAGTAAAAGGTATTAATAGGCTTATGTCGCTTGGGAAATAAGGATCCATTCAAGCTTCTGCAATGAGGTACTAAGCTTGATAAAAAAATAATCCCGTGAAAAAGACAACTTCAGAGTAATCACTACATATCTATGATAGTGGATAACTCTCTATCGAAGCTACAAATTCTGAATATTCCTGAATATATCACAATTCTCAAAAGCTTCCAACTATGACATATTACTTCATTATTAATATATTCTTAAAGTGACAACGTGTTGCAGACCGATGGCGAAATATTTACGGATACTTGCGCGGAAGTACCTATTAAGCATCTTTTAAATCATACCGCTAAAAGAATCTTGACTTATCAAAAGGAAATATTTGATCAAGTTGATGAAAGCAACAAAGAGGTAAAACTGACTTTAGCTTATTCATGAGGTATGGATGATTCTTCGAGATTTTTCAATTATAGTCAAAAGTTGACAAATGATGGTCAAGTTGACAATTCCAGCTTGTTTATAACAACCCTACATATTTTACGAATTTATGATGAAGGTGACCCAAATTGTATTATTTGGAATAATAAAACTCCACAGTCTATTCGCTTCTGTAGACCTGTAGGCAAGCATGAAGCTTCAAAAGGAAACTATCCCATTAATGAAAACTGAGAAATAGGGATTTGGCGACCAGATTAGAAGTTACAAGCTCGCAATAAATATTATAAAAAGAATAGAATTGACCATACCAAGAAATATGATTGGAGTTAATCTCCAGGATGTGTTTCATCCAGTCATGGATTCCTCAGATCCTATAATTTCTTCTTTAGGAAGCTAGGTGAGATGACAAAGATGAAAAGAAAAGCTCTACCAGAGGAAGTTTTGCAATGCAGAATGCTTCACTTTTAGAAGAAGATGACGTCGACGAGGACGACCTGAACGCCGATGATACGGATACCCCATGTATAGGTAGAGGTTGGGAATCTTTTTCCGCAGTTAACTTTTATAGAATTAGAGATCAATGATGATTGAACTCGCATTATTCTGTATTTAAAAAAAAAATTGGTTTCTAAGATTCAAAAATACTTAAATTAATTGTGAACTATATCCGCAGTTTCTCTGTATTTTGAATGAAATAAAACTAATATACCAACTATCTATAAACTGAAAAAATACGAATTTTGTAAGATAATATCTGTCAAAAGTTTTCTTTTGCTGTCAAAGATAAGTGTATAAAATTTCATTTCAATCCATGCGTAGGGAAATAAAAGTGCACTTTTTGGCTCCAATGAATCACCGTGAGAGCGCCGCTCATTCAATGAACTATGATTATGGTTTATGTAGGTATTCATTTTAAACGATTATCAATAAATTTTTTGATTTCACAGCTTTTTCCGAAATAGGCAGATACGTTACCAAATTCACATTTAGATGACATAAACCTACGTCAATTTGAAAATCACTGTTTGCACTTCAAAATATTGATTGCATTTATTTGTTCACATTGCTAACATAAGAATGGAAAAAGTGAATTGAAGGACTTGATACTTTTCAATTATGGAAAACAAGCTTTGAATATGAGAGATAGCTTGAAGCAACAAAATTACATATTAGAGGAAATAAAAAAAAACATTGATGGTACAGTCAAATATAAAAAAATTAATATCCATTATGGTTCATCCTAACTTTCAGTTTTTGCATCCTCGCATTCTATTAAAACGCTAGGTTTTCCAACTATATGTCAGAGGGGGTTTTCCCAAGATCTTTCAGAAGATTAAAGGTGCTCCCTAAGTATGATGTCCATGATATTATTTTGGAAATCGGGCGCTTCATGCCCCCCATAAATTGTGTAGTGTAATTTATTTGTGGGGTGTAAATATGTATATGTAGTAATAAAAATTTGTGTATAAGCTATAAAAATCTATAAATTATTTAAGAAAGTTTTATTTTTTAAATGTCAGTGGCGTACGGAATTATTTTTGGCATTATATAAATGGGACATAAAGTTCATTATTTATTTATATTTTATGACTGTAATTTAAAATTTTTATAAAAATTACCACTGTAATGTTGAACGCACTCCGTGCTCCAAGGGAGAGAGTGCGCGTAAGGGTTTATGAATAAAAAAAGAACAAATATAATATTCCCTGTTTAATCGAACTTTATTAAACTTTTTTTTCTCTTTTTCTTTTGAATGAACTTTTTACACCTTTCTTTAAATATAACAGTTTCCTTAATTTAAAAACAATTTTTCTTAATTTGATTTTGATTATTTAAACTTTCACTTATTTTCACTTGATTTTTTTTTTAGAAACTCCTGATTTTATTAACATTAACTCTTTGTACTTTTCCAATGAAAAAGTTTCCTATTTTCTAAACTCCCGATATACTTTCGTTCTTTATCGCCCGATGGTTGAAAAGCAAAACTCCTCGAGGTTTGGGCAAATTGCACGATCGCTTCAAAAGCTATTTTTTATTTTTATTGTTCTCTCACGACGTTGAAAAAACGTACGTGAGAAAATGTAAAAAAGTTTTGATGCAAGCTATATGCATCAATGCGAAACTGTAATCTGATATGCACTTGTGCGCCCGTCTTGAAATATTAATTTTAAGAGGGCGCGAATAATTGTGATAATTGTTTGTATGTATGTACATACAATTAGATTGGAGGAAGTAAGTAATGCACGTTTGTACACTGTACATACGGAAAAAAAGTAAGAAGACTCTGTATGTAGGTAAGTGTGCATATCGTCTGAGTGGAATGTCTGTCTTATAACAAAATGCAATTTATGCTAAATTGCATTTTGTTATAATGTGGGAATGTATTTCTAAATGCATTTTGAATTTATATTAAAATTTTAAATGAAATTAATTTTGATTTTCAGAGTCATTTCTGCGATACATCAATATATTGCATAGGGCAATATGTTGATGTATTCACCTTATGGTTGTGATTCGGGGCATTGGGCACCTGAGTCACAACATCCCTCCCCCCTGGGGAAAAGAAAGTTTTATTTTCTGAGAAGAAAACTTTCTTTATATTATCGAAAGAGTTGTTCAAAGACTATCTTGAGCCTATGTTGAGAGTGTTAACCACTTCTTCTTGAATTTTCTTTCAAATCGAAACAAATTTAATCCCAATTTTCTTTCATCCCTTTAACCAATCTGCTGCGTAGCAGCTATATACCTTATAGAGTACAATTACAATAATATACTAATACATTTCCTTTCGTTTGTCAAATTTTCATTTTTCGTTGCTTCTCCTCCTTCTCAATTTTACACGTCTACAACAGACATGACTGACGAAAACAAATCTTTCGATGAGCTTTGCTTGTCACAAGTCCCAAAAATGGCAGAAATTAGACAAATTCTGGCCGATTATCACAGAGCAAATAAAAGTAAAAGGACTTCAGATTTTACTTCTGGAAAACTCCAACAGGTGGAAGAACTATGGGCTTCATTTGAAAAAATTGAAACTCTGATTCAGGTTAATGATGAATTCGATGAAACTCATGATTATTTCAAACAGTCATGCTATGACAAGACAGAGGACTGATATAATCTCACCAAGGTAACTCTATCTGATAGGCTGAAGTCCATATCATTCCACACAGAGTGCACAAATAACCCATTTTACAGTCCACACCCCAAGACTTCACAGAAAACAACTGCAGCTGATACCCCAGACAATACAGACAATAACCAATCTAACTCAATACGGTTTAGATTGCAAGATCATGGGCAAAAGTCTATATCACGAATTATACAATCGATCAATTATAATTCATTATCGAATACAACCCAGACATATCTGACACAAAAAATCAATTCATTACACAAATACTGGGATGATTTTGAGTCAACGCATAGTGAAATAATTTCATATAACGGCCCTAATGATTTGGAGATGAGTATTTCAAAAATGATGTTTACGCCGAGGTAGAAACATCATACACAGACACTGTAATTGCGCTGCAAGAACAATTGGACTCTCGGTTCCAAAATGTAACAAATAATACAACTAATTTCAGGGAAAATCATACTAATGTCTCCTTTAGAGACCAATCTACCTCCTTTCTATCCGAAGCTAGGTCACTTATTCCCAATTTTAGTGGAAATCCAAAAGATCTCCACAAATTTGTGTCAAGTTGCGATGATATTTACACAACAACATCAACGGAAAATGGAAAGCACTCCCTCCTTAGCTTAATAAGGAGTAAATTATCTGCAGAGGCATGTGATGTATATAGGTACAATCAATTTTCGGATTGGCCTGAATTGAAATCAATTCTGCAACAAACTTTTGAATTAAAAATTCCTAAATCTACTCTGCAATCTCAATTAAATAATTGCAAGCAAAGAATAGGAGAAGATGTAAAAGATTTTCTACAAAGACTTAGCACAACTCTGTCCAAACTAAATGAGGCAACGCACTCATATTCAAGTGATAAAATTCTTTTAAAATCTCTTTTAACCCTTTCGCAGCGGCTTTCCATTTTAGGTTATATTATTATATTACGTTTAATATAATATGAAATATAATAATTAAGTGTTATCTAAAAAATATATATCAAGGGGAGGGCTGGAGGGGGTGGGATATATATTGTCCCATCCGCCTTTTATGATGGGTCATATATGTCCCATCAGTATATTGAAATAAAATCTAACTAAAAAATAAAACGAAATATCAAAATAAAAAACAAAACAAATTCATTTATCAAAAATTAAAAGTGAAAAAGGTAGTAACAGAATATTACATAAAAAATTAAATATGATATGCAGCAAAACAGTCTTTGCATAAAGGAATTTCACATTCCTTACAAATTGTTTTAGTCCACTTTTCCTTTTTTGCTGCTGCATATTTTGTACACCGTCTTCGTTTCACACCTTCTATTGGAAGATGAAGACTAACATTGCTAGGCAATTTTCGTTTCTTAGATAAACGACCATTTTTGTCGGAACGACGAATAGCTGCAGTTTCCACTCCTTTCTGAATAAGATCTTCAGCTAATGACACAAGGAATTCAAGAAAGGGTTGTTTTTTCCGATTAAGTTCACAGTAAACTACCCAAGCATTTACGGCAGACATCATTAAAAGTCAATAGACACATATACCCCATATTACATGGAAACTTTTAAATTCAGGCGTTTTTAAACTTCTGCTCGGACATATGTGTCCCAGCAGCTGCGAAAGGGTTAAAAGATAATGAATGTCAAGCAGTGAGAGCTATAGAGGGCGGATTATCCAAACCACAACTACAGACTTTAGCAAAAGTCCAGTATGATAAATCCTTCGCTTCACTAAATTCACATATCCTAGAGCACGCATCACGTTTGGAACGAAGACAATCCAATTTTCAAACGAACTACAAAGTAAACCCACTCTTTCAAAAGAATACGAATCTCTATCTGCATTGTTTTAAATGTAATGGACTGGGGCATGCTGCGTCAAGATGTCCAGTCATACAACGCTCAACGCAAAATTTTAACACAATTCCAAGAACAACCTCGCAATTACAACGCCCTGCAGATTTCAATAGGGTTACATTTACATCTCCGACACAAACGTTTTCATGTCGATATTGTCATCGGATGGGACATTCTATCGAAGAATGCGGACAAGAGCGGCGAACAACAATCGTTCTGGCAACAATCAGGGAAATCAAAACAATTTCCAGAAAGTGAACAATACTCCACCAACAAACACGGCTGACAGACAGCCTCAAAATAGGAACTGGCAGCAGCCAGTATTCCGAGAAAGTTGAACTCCACCGCCGAGATATAATAATGCCAATATCTCGGCTAGATCGCCATCTCCAAAGTGGAGAAATAGCAAAAGTCCATCGGCATCCAGGCAGGGAAACTGGATGCAGCGGGGGGTCGATTTCGGCAACCCCTCGCAGATAGAAAAAAACGGCACAGATTCATCGAAAGCCCGAGGCAATATCGACAGGAAACTAGACAAAAATAAATCAATACGTATCCGCGTCCAAATAAATAAAAATTCACTAACGCTTTCCTTGCCTGTCGACATTTGTTCTGCTCCGAAGCTTACCTTTTTGATTGATACAGGGGCAGAAATCAGCTTAATAAAACACCATCCACTGAAACCAGGCAGTATCTGCTACAGAGATGCTGTCTGCAATGTCAATACGTTATTTACAGAGTCCACTTCTGCAGAAGGACTCATCTTCGAGAAATTAACTCTGGAATCTGCGCACAATAACTCCATCCTAGAACACCCATTCCAAATAGTGGGAAATAACTCCATCCTCTCATACGATGGCCTGCTTGGTCATGACTTTTTATCTCGATACAATGCTAGTATTGATTATAAAAATAAGTACATTTCTTTAGAAATAAACAATTCAAATGAATCTGATCCGTATGAGCAATATTACTCCAATTGCCCATATGTTTATTTGAAAAGCGAAGACCCAGAAAATAGGTCTCATATTAAAAGTTTACCGTATACAGAAATAACATTTTCCGCTAGAAAAAATTATAATAATTGTTCTCCATCAATTGCTTCACAAAGTAATAAAACTATATGTCCATCCAATGTTTCACAAGAAGTGTAGCAAGAAAATAATAAAAATCTATCTCCATCCAAGGCTTCACAAGATTTGAAGCAAAAACGTAAAAGTATATCTCAATCTACAACCGCACAAAAGGCTGTATCTAGTAAAATTCTATCTCCTTCATCAATAAATTCACAAAAAGTGAATTTCAAGAATAAATCAAAGAAGTCAAAGAATTTCAATAAAGTTTTATCTCCATCAAATTCTATCGAGTCGGAATCATCGAATAACTCCATCCAAATTCCACAAAAGTTGGAATCATATCTCCTTCCTATTAAAAATTCGAAAGAATCGGATAAATTAAATAAAATTAAAATTCCGGCTCGATGAGAATATATTATTGAAATTCCAACTCATTCTATTCAACATCAATCGGTTTGTTTCCAGAAGGAAATAAGGCCAGGTTTATTTCTCGGAAACTCGATCGTCGAATTAGTCAACGGTATGGCAAAAGTCCTAATCCTCAACACAAATGAGGAGGACGCCGATCTGGCACCCTACGAGGTGAACCCAGTTTACCAAGACTTGGACGACTTTGTGGTCATCTCCACAAAGTCTGAAAGAGATACAATTAGGGACAGAATAATGAAACTGCAAAACCTTATTAAATTGGATCACTGTAATTCAGAGGAATCTGAGAGTATTCGCAATATCTGTATGGAATTCAACGATTCTTCTTCATAGAAGGGGATTTCCTTTCATATACAGATGCGATTACCCACAAAATCGACACCCTCTAAGACAAACCGCCAATTTATACCAAGCCTTATAGACTTCCTGAACCAAGCCGAACTGAAATAAACCGGCAAATACAGGAAATGCTTGAGTCGGACATTATTAGACCTTCCCATAGTCCCTGGATTTCTCAACTTCTTCTGGTTCCCAAGAAATCAGATGAGAATGGAAACAAAAGGTGGCGAGTAGTGGTAGACTTTCGTCGTGGTAACGACATCACATATGGCGATGCGTACCCACTGCCTAATAACACTGATATATTAGACCAGTTGGGGAAGCCGAAATACTTTACCACACTCGACTTAGCAAGTGGAGTTCACCAGATAAATATGGACTCGAAGGACAGGGAGAAAACTGCCTTTAGCACACCCTATGGCCACTACGAATACAATCGTATGCCATTTGGTTTAAAAGGAGCCCCTGCTACTTTTCAACGAGCCATGAACAATGTTCTATCTGGCCTTCAAGGCATCTATTGCTTCGTATACATGGACGATATTGTTGTCCATGGATACAATCTCAAAGACCACAATTCCAGACCCACAGCAGTATTTAGCCGCCTTCGTGATTTCAACCTCAAACTTCAACCCGACAAGTGCCATTTCCTAAGAAAGGAAATTGTGTATTTAAGGCACATAATTACAGAAAATGGAGTCAAACCAGACCCTGCAAAAATAAAATCAGATCAGTCATATCCCAGACCCAAGAAGGAAAAAGATATCAAAGCCTTCCTTGGTTTCGTCGGCTACTATCGCCGTTTCATCCCAAATTTTTCACAAATCTTTTGAAAAAAGATACGCCTTTCAAGTTCGACGCAATCTGCGATGAGGAATTTTGCGAATTACGCAATAAACTTATTTCAGCACAAATTCTGTCTTATCCCGATTTTGACAAAGAATTTTTTGTCACCACCGATGCCAGTGATTACGCTATCGGAGCTGTCCTTTCACAAATTGATGATCAAGGAGATCATCCAATCGCCTATGTGAGCCTAGTTCTCAATGGTGCAGAGATTCGTTACTCAACAATAGAAAAAGAGCTCTTAGCAATCGTTTTCGCACCTGAGCAATTCAGACCATACGTTTATGGCAGACAGTTTACAATTATAACTGACCATAAACGATTAGTATGGCTCATGAATCTATAAGACCACTCCTCAAGACTGATGAGATGGAGAATACGTCCTGAGGAATATGACTACAAGATAGTCCATAAATCAGGCAAGCTCAACACAAATGCAGACGCTCTCAGTAGAGCTATTCCAGATAGTAGCGAAAATTTCGCAGAACCTACCACCTGCGTAAATGTGGTAACAAGGAATCAAGCTAGAGCGCAGGCGAATTTGAATACTCCCAACACGAGTGTCGTTAATCAAAATTCAACTCAATCACAAGCGAACAATTACTCAGTCATAATAACTGAGACTAATTTTCCTCTTTTACTGACTAAAAATGCGAATCCTGAATTTTTCATCTTGCCAATGCAATATACAGAACTTGAAAGAGTGTTGGATTCGAATCTAAAATTTTCAGATAAATCCCCACCTTGTCGATCCCAAAGAGATAGATCAGACCTCGAAAAGATTTTAACTGAAATCTGCTCATACGCAGAAGCAAATCAGTTAACACAAATAAATATCTCCTTCCCTATTTTAGATCCACAGAATCTAATGATTATTAAATACGCTTTTATCCGGATGTTCGCTACTAAACAAATAAACATAAAGCTCCATCAAGATGCAATAAAATATTTATCCGATAAAGATGACATCGAACAAGTTTTGAAGGATTTTCATTCACTACCGACGGGAGGCCATCAAGGAGTTTCCCGTACTATTAAAAAAATTAAAAAGCAATTCTACTGGCCTGGCATGTCAGACGACATCGTAAAGCATGTATGGAAATGTAAACTTTGTCAGGTAAACAAAGTATCCAGAAATCCAAAAATTCCCATGAAAATCTCGAGCATTAGCTCAAAACCTTTCGAAAGAGTGTACCTAAATGTTGTAGGACCTCTCCCAATATCACATTCTGGAAATAAATATTTCCTCACGTTTCAAGACGACCTTTCAAAATTTTCTGAGGCTATTGCCATAGTCGACACCGAGTCTAAGACATTAGCGGAAGAATTCACGACAACAATAGTTTGTCGACATGGTATTCCAGAAAATATCCTCACAGATCAGGGTTCTAACCTCATAAGTGGCATGTTCGCCGATTTATCTAAATTGTTGAAAATAAAACGACTTAAAACTACTCCATATCACCCTCAAACGAATGGTACATTGGAGAGAAGCCACAGAACCTTAGCGGAGTATCTCCGATCTTATATAACAAAAGATCCACAAGACTGGGATACACGGATTCCTTATGCCATGTTTGTATACAATACTACCCCTCATTCGAGTACTAATTATACTCCTCTTGGACTCCTTTACGGATTCCCAGCCAAAATTCCAAACAAATTGAAATCTTCTCCAACCGTTTGCTATAATTACGACAATTATGCAAACGAGTTAAAAGCGCGTCTACAGCATAGCTTCAAACTAGCTAAAGACATAGCCATGGCAAATAAAGAAAGATCAAAATTGCAATACGAGAAGAACCCCGTCCAAAAATTATTTAATACTGGTGATAAAGTCTTACTGAGAAGCAGAGTGAGAGATAATAAGTTCTCACCACTATGGTCAGGTCCGTATGAGATAACGGAGATTAATTCCCCCGAAAATTCCACCATTTAAATCAATAATAAAAACTAAAGGGTTCATAACAATGACCTAAAACTTTTCTCAGAGTAAAAACTTCATCATCTACAAACATCATTCAGAGATATTAACATAGTGTCACCTTCCAGGTTTCCAAAATGTTGCATACAGCATTCATTCTAATTTTCATCCCCATAATCTACGGCTCAGGAATAGAAGTAAAGCAGCTAAATGCTACTGCAGGCCTGTACTTCGAAGAGATTGGCAGAGCCAACCTCTACACCAACGAATGAAAATCGTCACCTACTACGGCATTCAAAACTTCAAGTTAAAATTTAGGAATATAAATTTCGTCGCCCAGAATATAACAGCAACCAATTAGAAATTGGACAGACATTAAGCTATGTCACACACTTGCAACTGCGGTATGTAATATAAATATAGCATTTGCCCTGTAGACTCATCCTTCCAATCGTTAATATAGCTCTGCACAACGTAAACAAGTTTCTCTTTAACCCTCGCCTAAAATAAACACCATACAAAAATCCTAAAACAATGCAAACGCAAATTTTTTTTTAAAAATTCACCATATCATTAGTTTTATTGAATTTAAAAAATAAAACCAAACACTGGATTAATATTTAATACAAAAAAAAAATCAAAAGGAGAGATGCAGCCGTGGGTTCGCCTAAATGACTACCAGTCTTCATCGGCATCTCCAGCTGGACCTCCCGCATGATGTTCCATCATCATAACCGGAGAATGCCCATTTCTTCCAGGATCCGTTATTGGTAATGCGGGAAGATAAGATAATCCGGTCAGCACTAAAGATCCACCTGAAATAAAAAGGTTTCCTTTATTATTACTCAATTCAGAAACGAAAAAAAGGGGGAATATCATACAAAAAAGTTAACTTACCAGCAACGGAAACAGACATGTTGTAGTCGGAGCACAGATGAAAGTTCACGGAATGGTATCAGCTGACTTCAGCTGGAGCACCCAAAATCGTACGAGTAGACCGGCCGGGACTTCTAAAAGCGAGCCTAATCGGCCCGCGCCAACCCGACCAAACTTGTTCCACAACGATGCCCGTAATCCACACCACGTATGGGGCCGGCACACGATATTCGGAACGAGACACTAATTGTTCAAAAAACATAGCTGCGACTGATACGTTGTCAATATGCCACAGAACCTATGTAGCACAGAAACGCTGAAATGGCTTAAAACAATTAAAAGCAGATAACCTAAAAAAAAAAAAAAAGAGACCCAATATGAAATAGTTAAATGATAAACACATACTAGGTACCTACCAGGCTAAATAACATCGCCCACACCCAACACCTTCAAGCGAACATACCAAAACCCATAGCCCGGCAATGTCGAGATAAGCAACAATAAATAAAATCGAAAAGCAAAACTCAACATAAGCATAAAGTTGCAGCTCATGAAAACGAAAAGGGCACATATGAAATCAAACGTATTAACGCATTTATGCTATTTTTCCTCCTTTTCTCCGCTCTATTTTTCCTAAAACAAATCTCAATATATTCCCAAGGCAAATTCGGACTGCGTATTATCTCAGAACACTCGAAAAAAAATAATAAATTTCTTAATTTCTTAATTTTTCTTGTATTTCTTTCTAACTCATTTAACGAGTGTGCAATTAAATGTACTTGAATAAAACCATGAAAGAAAAGAAGAAGTCAAATATCTGGGGGTCACCTTAGATAAGAAACTTTCCTGGAATTCGCATCTGTCTAGAGTGACGGAAAGAGCGATAGGATCTCTCTACACGTGCCGTCGCTTTATTGGCAGAACATGGGCTCTGAAGCCAAAAATGATGTACTGGATGTACACCACGGTTGTTAGACCCATGGTCACCTATGCGGCCCTCGCATGGTAGTCAAAAACTAATGAAAAGAAGGCTGAGGTTCTGCTTCAAAAAACACAACGGCTTGCCTGTCTAGGAATAACTGGTGCCATGAGGACCTGTCCTACAGCAGCCATGGAAGCCTTACTAAACCTTCCACCCCTACATCTGCAGGTGAAAAAGGAAGCAATCTCCAGTGCTATTAGACTGCAAAAGGAGAAACAGTTAAAACCAGGGAATCTGGTTGGTCATTTAAGTATCTTAAAACAGATACGCTTTGAGCAAATGACGACAATATCTGATATAATCACACCCAAGGTGGATTTTGTAAGACCATTCGATGTGGTTATGGGAAACCGACAGCAATGGCGTTCCACTAAACCGTCCTTTCAACAAGGATCGATGGTGTGGTATACAGACGGTTCAAAAACGAACAGTGGAGTCGGACTGGGCGTATACGGCCCCAGATGCCATATATCAAAGGCCCTGGGCTCTACCCCTACCGTATTCCAGGCCGAGGTATTGGCCATAGAAGAATGCGCCAATACCTGCATTAAAAGAGCCATAAATGGCTCAACTATTAATATTCTCTCGGACAGTCAAGCTGCCCTCAAGGCCTTAAAGTCCTACACCATCAAGTCAGGGATAGTCTGGGAGTGTCTACAAACCCTAAAAGATTTATCAAGAGGAAACAAAGTTATCCTCATGTGTGTACCTGGACATGAGGCCATAAAGGCAACGAAATTGCTGATGGCCTAGCCAAAAGAGGAGCGGAAACTTCCTTTGTCGGACCGGAGCCATTCTGTGGCACCTCAAAGTGCTACCTCAAAGCTGCCCTAAATAACTGGGAGAACAAACTAAAATCCCTATACTGGGAAAGGCTACAAGGACTTCGTCAGGCAAAAAAGTTTATCGACACCTCTGGAGGAAAAACAAAAGAACTATAACTCCTCAAGAAAACAGAGCTCAAAATAATTACAGAACTCTTCTCAGGCCATTGCCCCTTGAGGTATCACCTTAACAAGATGGGCTTGGCTGAGACTTCATCCTGCCGCTTTTGCCAGGATGCTCATGAAACCTCGGAGCACCTGCTCTGCAACTGCGAAGCATTGACCAGGCGAAGACTACTCCATCTCGAACATGCTTTTCCTACACCTAACTACGTACGGAACCTCAATCCCAGAAGGATCCTAGACTTTATTAACAGTCTGAACCTAGAAAGGGAATAAATTCAACGGGGACTCACAATAGATCTTTTAGGTCGCGGTGATTGCGAGGCTGACGCCTACACACCCCTCTACGAACCTAATCTAAATCTAATGAAAGAAAAGTAGGTATAGAATTATAAAAAAAAAAATTTATATAAAGAAAGAAAGGATGGTAACAGGAATAAGGGTGAATATGTGTTAATATCTTTTTTTTCTATTTCCCTCCTTTCGCTAAATTATGTAAATGAAAAACATATATACACGTATAGAAATAGCAATGTATTAAACACAAAGGAGGAAACAATTATAAATGTGTATAAAAACAAAAACCAAAGCACATATTATAAATAAATAGTGCTACTATTATAAGAAGAAAGAACATACAAATAATGAAAACTTTAATAAAAAAAAAAAAACAAAAAAACATAAACTTCCTAGTAATATATTTTAAATGATAGCACCACTCTTTCTAAAAATAAATAAATAAGTAGCAGTTATTAATATTATAAGAGAATATATTATGCAAATTAATTTCTATTATTACCTATAATTACTAAAACTAAATTTTTTTTTCTCTCCATCCCCTTCTTAATAAAAAAATAAATAACTAAATAAATAAACGATAAATAATTTTTAGTCATAATAAAATTATTTATATAAGTTAATAAAATTTATTATAAAAACCTCAAAAAAATATATTTTTCTAGGCAGGCAGGTTACCTGCACCTTTATTTTTCGGATATAGAATTAAGACTAAAAATTACAAGTTTCTCTAAACGTAAATTATCTCTAACTTAAAATTACCAGACGCGTGGTCAGCAGAAATTTCCTATGAACCGAAATGTATTTTCCAGGTTGACGGAGAAGTTGTTGTCGCATCAAATTACGGCGAATGGTGCTTTTGGTGTTAACTCTTCCCCTCTTACGTTCGAATGTCCGCATTCGTCCTTTTCAAAGATCGTAAAATTTTCGTCTGCATGTTGCCTGAGGTGGAATTAATGTTGCTAAAGGCATATTGACTGATTTCATCTCGAGAGCAGTGACTTTTCCATGGGATGTTTCTTCGGTTTCCTTTTCAGGTACATGTGCTCCAGATTCATTCGATTGGCTGATAGTGCTACTTCTTTTGGTGTTTCCAGCTTCTGTTGAATGGTGATCTTAGCATTTCCGGATTTTGGCATCGCTTTAAGTATCCATATGATGGCTAATATGATGCAGATTACCATGGCTAATCCATAACTGGTCCATTGATTTATTTTCTTTTCAGTTTGTAGCAGCTCAATTTTATTGGTGTTGTTAATTTAGATCTCTTTCATCATTTCTAACGACAGGACTTCTCGGAATTCTTTTTCTTGCGGAGTTGGGTGTAAAATAGCTGGTAGGGCTTGAAGAGTAGAGGCTTCTCTTGATGTATATGATCTGCCATTGATGTCGATGGTTGTTGTGGAATTTTATTAAAAATGTTCCATTAAGGCTGTGTAAGGTATCTTCAACATGAATACTTCCATTAAATTGATTAAGAAGAATGATTCCTGGTACTATTTCATCTATGGTGGGTACGTGCTGATTGTTGATTTTGTTGCATGTCGACTTTAAACTCTTCAGAAGGTTCGGAAGACAGGTAGAATTGCTAATATCTACAACACTATTTTGATTACATATTGACAAATGGTTGAATATTTTACAGTCTCTTGTGATACCAAAATTTTTTTCATTACTTTTTAAGATCCTATTGAAAGAGATTTCGTTAACTATATGATTCCTTTTGACAGCTTTAATTAACAATTCTTCATATAAATCTTCTGTTGTCATTGGGATATTTACAATATAAAGTAGACAAGTGCTATTTGTAATAATTTTAGTGGATGCGAAATCTAGAGCTTCCTCCGGTGTACTGTATGGGAGGTTTTCTTTATCTAAAGTACTAGTAGCTAGTTGAATATCTGTCTTAGATAACATCATTGAATTTATAATACCTAACCTAGACCAATGAATGGCATATCTAATATTAACTAATTCTTCTTTAATTAATTTTAACTTATACTGAAGATTAAGGGCTAGCAGACCATTGAATATCTTTTCTTTTCCGATTGCACTTATGATCTCATTTGTCATTTTAGTAATATTGTTTATTCTCTCGTTATGTAATTGGTTAATTATTAACTGCTTATTGTTATTTTTTAGTACGTTATTCATTTTATCTTTTATTATTTCAAAATCTTCGTGGTCTGGATTTCCAGCTATCCATTTCCTCGCTGTACCTATCAAATTAATGGATCTCTAAATTTTATGTACCTTTAAGTTGTCTAATAAGTCCAGAATTTGAAGTAGCTCGTAATGAAGGTAAGGGAATAATGGATGTGATTTTGTGATTTCGTTCTCAACGATTGGATTTATTTCGGTTACTAATTTCTGGTATCTGTCGAGCTCAATAACATGGATTAATTTGTAATTTCCGTTTTGTATCTTTGCTTTTCCAACACTAATGGCAACTATCTGGGAGTTGGAGTAATCCAGGATTTGAATTCCACTTGTAACAACGCGAATAGCACATCTGAAATAAAAGACTAAGTAGTTCAATTCCTAATGTTACTTTTGTGTATGGTTTTCCCTGATTCTGTTATAACTACTGTATTCTTATTTTCTCTAACTATTTCTTCTTTATACCTAACTGTAAGTTTAGATCCTATTCGTTTATTATGCTTGACATAAATGGTTTGCCCCGGGCTCGTAATTTTTTATTTGTTTTCTTTCCTTATTATGGTATTTAATATCTTTCTGCTGTTTCTGTTTCAATTTCTCTATATTACTTAAGCGCGTTCTTTCAAATTGTTCGGGATCAACGTTTGGATTTCTTCCGAAAAACAATTCGACAGGTTTTTTTCCTGTACTGGAGTGGATAGTAAAATTATATTCGTTTATGGAACGTTCTAAGAGTTCTTCGAAATTACGAGGCATTCCTTCTGGGGGTGGAATGAAAACGCTCGATTTTACCGTTAACTTCGCTCTTGTTTGGTGGTGTTTTAAAAATTGTGATACTCAATTCATCTTCCATCATGGAAGTTATTGATGCGGAGTTTAACGCTTTTTCATTATCGATAACTACAATTTCAGGTATAGCGAAGAAAAACAACAGGTCCCTTAGGGGTCGTCTAATATCTTCAATCGATCTAGATTTAATTACCTTGGCTTGTGCCAGTTTGGCGAATTTGTCTATAGCCGTTAAAACTAATTTATTTTCTGTTGAGTAGATGTCGATATGGAGGGTATGGCCTGGATAATTTGGGATGGGAGTAGGATTAATGAATTGGTTATTCGAATGCCTTTCATACTTGTTTTTTTTACAGACTGTGCAACGCTTCACTAAATGATTAATTTTCCTGCTCATTCTTGGAAAGTAGAATTTCTCTAAGACTTGTTGTCTGTTTTCCTGTGGGTTACGATGGGCTCTGCGATGGATAGTTAATATAACTTCTTCCTGTTGTGTTTCATCAGTCACGTCTCTTACTAATGTTTGTGAATATCTAATCTTCTAATTTTTGAAATGAATGGGATATATTTCTTGAATTTGACCCATTATTGCTTCTTCTGTCATTAAGCCGTTTATAGTATTTGGTTTGAGATATCTTTTAAATATATTAATTAGATCGCTTTCTGTATATTGGGGTTGAATTATCGTATGTCTTGCGTAGTTTGGAAAGGGGTTTTGTAATTGATAACTAGTTTCGTCATCTCTTTTTAGTATCAACTGATTTCGAAAGCCGTTTACGGGAGCCTCTACTGAAAGAATTAGATTATGCGAAGAGCTTTCGTCGCTATGCTGGGTCGTAGTCATTGGATTTACCAAAGATGTTTGGGGAGGTCGCGATAGAGTATCGGCGACAACGTTTGCTCTTCCCGGCTTATATTTAAGCTCGTAGTTATACTCTTCAAGTATGGCCTTCCATCGTTTCATTTTAGCGTTAGTATTCTTGTTACTTAAGGCATATGTTAGAGGTTGATGGTCAGTGAATATCTTAACTTTTCTCGATCCATACAGGAAGTTTCTTAGAGTATTTAACGACCAGATAATGGCAAGCATTTCCTTCTCATTTGTGGCATAACACTCTTCCGTTTTGGTTAAGGTTCTAGATAGAAAGGTTATTGGTCTGTTATCTTGAGACAATACTGCGCCGATGGCATAGTCAGAAGCATCAGTTGTAAGTTAAAAGTCTTTTTCAAAATTTTGATGTGAGAGTATTACTTCTTTGGAAATTAGTGAGCTCTTAATTTTATTAAATGCATCAACTGCTTCATCATTTAGGTGAATGGTTTTGGTTTTAGAGATATTTTTGGACACACGTCCATCTTCCCCTCTTAAAAGGGCTGTCAGGGGTTTCGCTAATTTCGCGTAATCTTTTATAAATCTTCGAAAGTAGCCTGACATGCCGAGAAATGACCGAAGATCTTTTAATGTTTTAGGAATTGGGAAGTCAACCATTGCTTGTACCTTTTTGGGATTGGTTTTAATTCCGTTTCTTGAAACAATGAAGCCGAGAAATTCAACTTCGTTTTGTAAAAACTCGCACTTATCCAGTTGAATTTTCATATTCGCTGCCTCTAGGGTTTTAAATATTATTTCGAGGTTTCTGAAATGTTCGCTTTCATCCTTACCAAAGATGATGATATCATCTATATAGACGTAACATCTTATTCCAATATGGTCTCTAAGGATATCATCTAGAGTCCTTTGGAATATGGAGGGGGCGTTCTTGAGTCCAAATGGTAAGCGTGTGAACTCATATTTCCCATTGTTCACGGAAAATGCGATTTTTTCGACGTCAGATTCCTTTAATGGAATTTGATGAAATCCGCTTTTCAAGTCTGCTATTGTGAACCATTTATTCTTTCCTAGATTTGCTAGAACCTCGTTGATTTCGGGAATGGGATATCGATCGGGTATGGTAACTGTATTTAATTTTCGGTAGTCGATAACCATTCTATACTTTTTCTCTCCAGATGCATCCGCTTTTTTGGGGACGATCCACACAGGACAATTGTATGGTGATTTCGATGGTCTGATGATTCCATCTTCGAGCAATTTTTTTATTTGACTTTCGACTTCACTTTTTAGAGCCATGGGATATGGATAGGACTTGGAGTAAATAGGATCACTAGTGGTGGTACGTATTTCTCCTTTGACCGTTGTTGTGTAGGTCAATTTCTCGTCTGGATCGGAAAATAAATTAGGACATTTCTATATAACATTATTTAATTCCTTTTTCTGTTCAGCATTCATGTGGGATGTTCTGATATTAATGGTGTTTACTGAATCGGGGATATGCTGCTTCAAGTGAATTGGAATATCAGGTTGAATGGTCATGTAGTTTCTGTTCGTATGAATTACAGCTCCTAGGTTTTTTAAACTATCATTGCCGATAATACCGTCAAAAGGAATGAGACTGGGTAAGATGAAGAATTTCAGTTTTTTTACTTTTTGTCCAAATAAGTTTATTATGGCGTGATGGGTGATCAGAATGTTGCCTCCTATAGATTTTGCATAAAAGGCTTTATCATTTGGAATAGGATTTTTTATATGGCGGGGTTGAATATAATTTTTGTTTGAACCTGTGTCCACTAAAAATTTTAAAATTTCTCCGCCCTTCGCTACGTGCTCAAAGTAAGGAAGCGAAGAGGTCCTTAGCCTAAAAAATAAATGTCATCTAATTTTTCTGGTTGTCCTAAGCTTGGGTTATCATGAGAATCGATGTAGTCAACGAGAGTTTGGTCAAGATTTTCGTCTTCGTAGTTTAAGTTTTTATCATAATCGCTTATATCATTTTGCTCGTCGGCTTGGACTTGATCCGTATGGTAAATTCGTTGAAATTTATTATTTTGGTGAGTTTGATATGAAGGAGGTCTCTTAGCATTAAATTGTTGCATTGGAGGTCGATTCTGATAATTTACTGCTCGTGAGTGTATTGAGTGATCGACTTCCATTGGTTCTGGTTTTGGAACAGGTTTATGGAAAGGAGGATGCTGACTGATAAATGGCTGTCTTGGTGGACGTTGAATATACTGGGCTGGTTTAGAGAAATTAGGTGCAACAGGTCTCTGAGGATTGTGGACAAGTTCTGGATAGAAATTCCTTCTGGGTGCTGGAATTGGGTTAACATTTTGTGTAAAAAATTTATTTCTTCTAGGTGCAACAGAAGGAGGTGATGACTGGTGTTGTATTCTTCGAAAGGTTCCGTGACTATGGTGAACTTGATAATCAACATTTTGTAATTTAAGACATAAATGAAGGGCTTGTGGTAAGTCCACTGGTTCTCTCATGCTGAGTAATCTGGGCAGATCTCCCTTGAGTACCCTAACAAATGTATCTAGTGCTTTATCACGATACGGTTGAGTCATTATGTTGAGTGATTCATGGCTCATTTCCATGGAAGAAAGTTTATTTAAAATTAATGAAAGATGGTGATACACTGTTTGATAAAATTCATGACTTGTGTTATTCCCTTGAACTAACGTAGTCATCTGATACCCTAAGGTACCTAAATCTCTTTTGTCTGCGTAATGAAGTGTGAGGCATTTGGAAATTTTCTCCCAATTCAAAGGAGTATTATAAGATTCGAGTGCAACATCTGCACAAAGCGTAATTTTGTTCCGAATGACACTGAGGATGCCGTAATATTTTGGCGTTCCTTTAAGATGTTCATAAATTCTTAAAATACGATCTACACTTTTTTCCCAAGAACTGAATTCTCCTGGTTGGCCAGAGAATTCCCTTAAGCTTTTCACAACATCAGGAATCTTGTCCATGGCAGACAAATTCGCGTCTTGCCCAACTTCGATATTTTGGTCGATATCATTATTTATGTCTACACCTGGATTGATAATTGAGTTAAAAATTTGCCTACCTTCCCTTCTTACAATTTCAGATATAAGGGCTGTTAGATCAGCTACAGTAATATTCTGTATAGGAGGATTCTGTACAGGAACGTTCTGTACGGGAGGATTAGGTGGAGGATTTTGAGCATCTTCATTTCCAGGTACTAATCTAGGTGCTCTGATTATATTATTATTATTATTATTTTGTGCCATTCTGTAATTTCTATTAATTTACTTTTGCACGAAAGGATAAACAAATGCTCTGTAAAATTTGTACCTTAATGATTTTTGTTTTAAATAGTTATATTTTCAACGATTTGTTAAATATTTGATTTGCAGGAATTAAAAAAAAATTTATATTTTATTGCTTTAAAACTAAAGGAGAAAGAATTTATTTTCAATAGAACTAAATTTCTTTTTCTAGAAATTATAAAAGTTTTAGATTCTTTTATATTTCACTTGAATTGATTGAATAAGGAGAGATTAACTTTCAAAATATAATCAATTAATTTATATTTAAATTCTCAGTTTTTCTAACTTTCCATTTGATCACTTTTTTTCTTTAAAATTTTTTTTTTTGATATTTAAAATATTTCACTTCTTAAGTAATAATTTTTTGATTCAATGGAATGCAAAAATAAATGACTTACATTACAACTAACAGATAAAGGACGTACATCTGGATGAGTCTTAAGATTTTTGAGCTTTATGTAACGTATATGTAGATGCTCCGGTGCTTTTTGTACTTATTCTATACGTGTAGGACCGCTTGTGGTATTTCCTCTTGAACAGATCAGGCGGCTGTCGGCGTATATCCTTGGTTATGGTTATCCAAATGATTACTCGTCGACTCCGTTTTTTCCTAAGCTGGTTTGCTTTGGTGACTCCGGGGCCTCGTTTCCTGGTCTTTTCGTTAAAGATGACTTCAAAGGATTTTATCCCTTTTACTTGCCTCAGTAGCAAACGTGGAATATTTGTTTGAAGTAGTTGTTTTATCGAACGCACTCCCTTGCACTAATTAAGATTATGATCAAAGTGGCAATGGTTAGCACTTTCACAAATTAATTATTTAGTCGTGATTATAATTTAGGTTTTCACTTTTTATTTTTATAATCACAGAGTGGCACTGGTTAGCACACAAATTAAATAATTGATAGTGATCACTTAATTTTGCACAACAAATATTTTTTCCGTTTATCATCAAAACGCGGCGATGGTTAGCACACCGTTTTTAATCGATTAATTACTTATGATCGCTAAAAAACTAATTCACGATTTGCTTGAGCGGTGCCTGCTCGGGCGCCAGTTAATAAAATTTATTATGAAAACCTCAAAAAAATATATATTTCTAGGCAGGCAGGTTACCTGCACCTTTATTTTTCGGATATAGAATTAAGACTAAAAATTACAAGTTTCTCTAAACGTAAATTATCTCTAACTTAAAATTACCAGACGCGTGGTCAGCAGAAATTTCCTGGGAACCGAAATGTATTTTCCAGGTTGACGGAGAAGTTGTTGTCGCATCAAATTACGGCGAATGTTGCGTTTGGTGTTAACTTATATAATTCCCTTTGTAAACTATAATAAGGTAAGGCAATTCTAAGTTTAACAGCTCTATAGCTACAAATTTTTCTTCTAGGATATGAATATATAGATATACATTGTAAAACATATATTATAAGATTGTCTTTGATCAACTCCTTCGATAATATAAAGAAAGTTTTCATCTCAGAAAATAAAACTTTCTTTTCCCAAGGGGGAGGGATGTTCTGACTCAGGTGCCCAATGCTCCGAATCACGACCATAAGGTGAATACATCAACATATTGCCCTATGCATAAATTGCATTTTGTTATAATGTGGGAATGTATTTCTAAATCCATTTTGAATTTATATTAAAATTTTAAAAATGAAATTAATTTTGATTTTCAGGGTCATTTCTGCGATACATCAATATATTGCATAGGGCAATATGTTGATGTATTCACCTAATGGTTGTGATTCGGGGCATTGGGCACCTGAGTCAAAACACCACGTCCGACATCTATGTTTTAGAAGAAAAGCTATATATTTACAGAAATCTGTAACACGTTCGAAGTGGGAACGAGCAGGTAAAATTTGTTGAGAAGATATCACGACGCGCGTGATATACACGGGCATGTGCAAATGTAAGCAGCGCTCGTGACAGTCACGGGGATTTACATGAAGTGGTTAAACCAGCTTATTTTGAGGCTGTCTGTCAGCCGTGTTTGTTGGTGGAGTATTGTTCACTTTCTGGAAATTGTTTTGATTTCCCTGATTGTTGCCAGAACGATTGTTGTTCGCCGCTCTTGTCCGACATTCTTCGATAGAATGTCCCATCCGATGACAATATCGACATGAAAACGTTTGTGTTGGAGATGTAAATGTAACCCTATTGAATTCCGCAGGGCGTTGTAATTGCGAGGTTGTTCTTGGAATTGTGTTAAAATTTTGCGTTGAGCGTTGTATGACTGGACATCTTGACGCAGCATGCCCCAATCCATTACATTTAAAACAATGCAGATAGAGATTCGTATTCTTTTGAAAGAGTGGGTTTACTTTGTAGTTCGTTTGAAAATTGGATTGTCTTCGTTCCAAACGTGATGCGTGCTCTAGGATATGTGACTTTAGTGAAGCGAAGGATTTATCAGACTGGACTTTTGCTAAAGTCTGTAGTTGTGGTTTGGATAATCCGCCCTCTATAGCTCTCACTGCTTGACATTCATTATCTTTTAACCCTTTCGCAGCTGCTGGGACACATATGTCCGAGCAGAAGTTTAAAAACGCCTGAATTTAAAAGTTTCCATGTAATATGGGGTATACATATGTGTCTATTGACTTTTAATGATGTCTGCCGTAAATGCTTGGGTAGTTTACTGTGAACTTAATCGGAAAAAACAACCCTTTCTTGAATTCCTTGTGTTATTAGCTGAAGATCTTATTCAGAAAGGAGTGGAAACTGCAGCTATTCGTCGTTCCGACAAAAATGGTCGTTTATCTAAGAAACGAAAATTGCCTAGCAATGTTAGTCTTCATCTTCCAATAGAAGGTGTGAAACGAAGACGGTGTACAAAATATGCAGCAGCAAAAAAGGAAAAGTGGACTAAAACAATTTGTAAGGAATGTGAAATTCCTTTATGCAAAGACTGTTTTGCTGCATATCATATTTAATTTTTTATATAATATTCTGTTACTACCTTTTTCACTTTTAATTTTTGATAAATGAATTTGTTTTGTTTTTTATTTTGATATTTCGTTTTATTTTTTAGTTAGATTTTATTTCAATATACTGATGGGACATATATGACCCATCATAAAAGGCGGATGGGATAATATATATCCCACCCCCTCCAGCCCTCCCCTTGATATATATTTTTTAAATAACACTTAATTATTATATTTCATATTATATTAAACGTAATATAATAATATAACCTAAAATGGAAAGCCGCTGCGAAAGGGTTAAAAGAGATTTTAAAAGAATTTTATCACTTGAATATGAGTGCGTTGCCTCATTTAGTTTGGACAGAGTTGTGCTAAGTCTTTGTAGAAAATCTTTTACATCTTCTCCTATTCTTTGCTTGCAATTATTTAATTGAGATTCCAGAGTAGATTTAGGAATTTTTAATTCAAAAGTTTGTTGCAGAATTGATTTCAATTCAGGCCAATCCGAAAATTGATTGTACCTATATACATCATATGCCTCTGCAGATAATTTACTCCTTATTAAGCTAAGGAGGGAGTGCTTTCCATTTTCCGTTGATGTTGTTGTGTAAATATCATCGCAACTTGAGACAAATTTGTGGAGATCTTTTGGATTTCCACTAAAATTGGGAATAAGTGACCTAGCTTCGGATAGAAAGGAGGTAGATTGGTCTCTAAAGGAGACATTAGTATGATTTTCCCTGAAATTAGTTGTATTATTTGTTACATTTTGGAATCGAGAGTCCAATTGTTCTTGCAGCGCAATTACAGTGTCTGTGTATGATGTTTCTACCTCGGCGTAAACATCATTTTTGAAATAGTCATCTCCAAATCATTAGGGCCGGTATATGAAATTATTTCACTATGCGTTGCCTCAAAATCATCCCAGTATTTGTGTAATGAATTGATTTTTTGTGTCGGATATGTCTGGGTTGTATTCGATAATGAATTAAAATTGGTCGATTGTATAATTCGTGATATCTAAACCGTATTGAGTTAGATTGGTTATTGTCTGTATTGTCTGGGGTATCAGCTGCAGTTGTTTTCTGTGAAGTCTTGGGGTGTGGACTGTAAAATGGGTTATTTGTGCACTCTGTGTGGATTGACATGGACTTCAGCCTATCAGATAGAGTTACCTTGGTGAGATTATACCAGTCCTCTGTCTTGTCATAGCATGACTGTTTGAAATAATCATGAGTTTCATCGAATTCATCATGATCCTGAATCAGAGTTTCAATTTTTTCAAATGAAGCCCATAGTTCTTCCAACTGTTGGAGTTTTTCAGAAGTAAAATCTGAAGTCCTTTTACTTTTATTCGTTCTGTGATAATCGGCCAGAATTTGTCTAATTTCTGCCATTTTTGGGACTGGTGACAAGCAAAGCTCATCGAAAGATTTGTTTTCGTCAGTCATGTCTGTTGTAGACGTGTAAAATTGAGAAGGAGGAGAAGCAACGAAAAATGAAAATTTGACAAACGAAAGGAAATGTATTAGTATATTATTGTAATTGTACTCTATATGGTATATAGCTGTTACGCAGCAGATTGATTAAAGGGATGAAAGAAAATTGGGATTAAATTTGTTTCGATTTGAAAGAAAATTCAAGAAGAAGTGGTTAACACTCTCAACAACGGGTTGTTTGTATGTAGATATTTGTGTTTAATTAAATTTGGAAATTAAATTTTATAAAAAGTAAGAAAAACACAGCGATAGGAGAACTATTTGTTTGTTAGATTTGTTTGTAGGAAAAAATTTGTGAAAATTTTTTTTTTTGCAGAATTTGTTGTTTTTAAATAATTATATTCATTGATGTTAGGTAATCAGAGCTAGTATGAATTTTAATAAAAAAAATTGTGTTTTTGTAAATGTCCGTATATGTATAATATGTATACTGCAGAACATATGGATTAAATTGACGTTTAATGTAAGGAAAGAGGAGGGAAAAAAATGCATCAATATGATGGAACTATTTCTGGAATTTGCTAAAGAAAGAAACTTCATTACAATATTCACAAAAAAAATGAAAGGAATTGTTGCAAAAATCGCACATCCCATAAAAAAATGCGTCAGAACAAGGATAAAAACACTCTCTTCCAACTATAGTAAAAATATGTTTTAGCATTCGTTAATTGTACTGTTTCGTAAATTACTGTGTAATATAATTATATTTGCATAATTTAATATGGAAAAATGAAAGTATTATGTAAATATATCTATATATGGTTAGAAAAGAAATAAAAAAAAGGTTCAATCTTATCTACTTTTACCTCAATTTTAGTCCAATTATTCAATTTTTCGTTGTTGTGCAGAACAATGATTGTTATGTTGGTCGTGTGGCCTGACGATTTTTATCGATGAAGTTGTTGTTGTTGGTGGTATGATTTTCCGAGCGTCCTGGCTGACGTCTTCGTGCAGATTTTAGATTAATGGTAAACGTGTTGTTCCTGTTTTTTTTATGATTTCGTTGCGTTCATGCTGAATGTTGTCGAGGATGAAGATAATGATGATACGTCACTTGTCCTGGGTGCCGATTTCTGGGAGTCTTCCTTCTGGGAATCGTCTCGTTGAGGCAGGGATAAAGCCTCGCTAAATTCCCTCGTTGGAGCACTATGGCACTCTAAACTTATTTATTTTTCCTCTAAGTACTCTATATAAAGAGTACCCGGGCTTCTTTTTTTTTTATTAAATTAATTTTTATAGGCACTGAATTTATAGGATTTATTATCTTTACACTTCTTTAATAATTTTTTTTTATTTATTTATTGGCGCTGTTTTGTTCCAAAAGTTCCGCTGTCAACCATTGTTATGTTGTTGGTTTTTTTTATTATTTTAATTTTTCGTTTACTTTAATTTTAATTTAATTTTATTTGCACTGATTTATTATTTGAAATAACCGCTGCCACCAAATGTAATGTTGTCGCAGGTTTTATTGTTTTTATTATCATTTAATTTGATTTTATTTTATAGCTACTGATTTAGGGGTACCGCTGCCACCAAATGTAATGTTGAACGCACTCCGTCCTCCAAGGGAGAGAGCGCGCGTAAGGGTTTATGTATAAAAAAAGAACAAATATAATATTCCCTGTTTAATCGAACTTTATTAAACTCTTTTTCTCCTTTTCTTTTGAATGAACTTTTCACACCATTCTTTAAATATAACAGTTTCCATAAATTAAAAACAATTTTTCTTAATTTCATTTTGATTTTTTAAACTTTCACTTATTTTCACTTGATTTTTTTTTAGAAACTTCTGATTTTATTAACATTAACTTTTTGCACTTTTCCAATGAAAAACGTTTCCTTTTTCTAAACTCCCGATATACTTTTGTTCTTTATCGCCCGATCGATGGTTGAAAAGCAAAACTCCTCGAGGTTTGGGCAAATTGAACCCAGGTACCCACGATCGCTTCAAAAGCTCTTTTTTCTTTTTATTGTTTTGTCACGACGACGTTGTTTTTTTAAACTTTCACTTATTTTCACTTGATTTTTTTTTTTAGAAACTTCTGATTTTATTAACATTAACTTTTTGCACTTTTCTAATGAAAAACGTTTCCTTTTTTCTAAACTCCCGATATACTTTCGTTCTTTATCGCCCGATGGTTGAAAAGCAAAACTCCTCGAGGTTTGGGCAAATTGCACGATCGCTTCAAAAGCTCTTTTTTATTTTTATTGTTCTCTCACGACGTTGAAAAAACGTACGTGAGAAAATGTAAAAAAGTTTTGATGCAAGCTATATGCATCAATGCGAAACTGTAATCTGATATGCACTTGTGCGCCCGTCTTGAAATATTAATTTTAAGAGGGCGCGAATAATTGTGATAATTGTTTGTATGTATGTACATACAATTAGATTGGAGGAAGTAAGTAATGCACGTTTGTACACTGTACATACGGAAAAAAAGTAAGAAGACTCTGTATGTAGGTAAGTGTGCATATCGTCTGAGTGGAATGTCTGTCTGATAACAAAATGCAATTTATGCTAAATTGCATTTTGTTATAATGTGGGAATGTATTTCTAAATGCATTTTGAATTTATATTAAAATTTTAAATGATATTAATTTTGATTTTCAGAGTCATTTCTGGGATACATCAATATATTGCATAGGGCAATATGTTGATGTATTCACCTTATGGTTGTGATTCGGGGCATTGGGCACCTGAGTCAAAACACCACGTCCTACATCTATGTTTTAGAAGAAAAGCTATTTATTTACAGAAATCTGTAACACGTTCGAAGTGGGAACGAGCAGGTAAAATTTGTTGAGAAGATATCACGGCGCGCGTGATACACACGGGCGTGTGCAAATGTAAGCAGCGCTCGTGACAGTCACGGGGATTTACATGAAGTGGTTAAACCAGCTTACTGTGAATTGGAATGAGAAGATGTTGGCTTAAAAGTCAGAATGGTTCACGCGGCTTTCCCGAAGTAATGATAGATCTTAATATCCTTAGCCGTTACAACAATAATATACGAGCGTTACTGTGAGCAGTATTAGAATGTGTGGAGTGGTGGTGTCAGAAGACAATAATTGTTTTAGAAATTTAAATTCGTTCCTTATGTTCAAAGCTTTTGTACTTCCTCTATAATTCATAAGCTCTTTAGTCCTTAGATCCTCCTTTTATAGTAACAGCCATATTAATAGATTTGCGAGCCGACTTGATAGTTAATAAGTTTTGATGGTGAAAAATCTTGAATAAAAAATGTGTATAGAAAGAAATTAAACAGTCTGATGGGGCTGATTGAATCGTTAGATTGCTATGTCTTAGTTATATTAATGCACCTGGGTGGTCCACAGCTTATTAATATTATCCAGGGGTTTTTGCCATAACTTCTTGCCCGTTCTCCAAAACGTGCTCAGCGTAGTACATTTCGAAAAATCCCTTTTCTCCAAATTTCTCCTCGTAAAGGAAAAAAGAAAACTTTTATCAGTAGCATAGAAAGAAATACTCAGATCAAATATAATTTTTTATCATTAATTCAGTACTCAAATTCCAAATAAAACAGTAATTAAAAGTTACATCAAAATAGTCACGTGCGGTAAAATTTTCCATTTCTTCAGTAGACGCATTCACAATGCAGAGTGGAGTAGAGTAGCGTAGAGTGGCAACTGGCATCCTTTTTTCGCCCGCAGTAGTGCATATATGGCTATCTCTGTTTGGCTCAGAGTAGCGCAGAGTAGAGCTGCATGAAAATACGATCTATTATAATTTCACGCTGGCATTTTCGAAAGCTTACAAATTAGAATTTCGAACTACTAGCATGTAGATGGCGTGGAACAAGCTCTATACTTCTTTTTATTATAACTAACATGTTTTAATGTTATTTTCTGATTTAATATTTTTATAAATGCTAACAAAAAACAAGAGGACGATTTAACATCAAAAAAAAATTACGTTAATTTTTACCTAGAATCGAAGCAATCTGATGGTGCAAGAGGTGTATCCTTTTTGAATTTATTATTTTGACAACGACAAGCATGTTGATTTGGCCTTGCATGACATTTTGTAATATTAATTTCAAAGTTCGTTGTTGATTTTGCGTTGTTATGGCGATTTCTGCTGGCTTAAGTATTTTCGTTTTTTATTATATATGACCTTTTTAAAATCAAATCAGGGTTGTAAATGAGCGGACTCATTTATCATATCAACTCATCGCTCAACTCAGGATTTGAGTCCGCTCAACTCTTGAGCAGTAGCCTATCGCTCGAAATTTGAGCGGATTCACTGGTTGAGCGGAATTAATCTTGAGCGGACTCAATCTTGATGCGGACTCACTGCTTGAGCGGACTCATTGCTCGTGCGGCTTGATTGGACTCGAGTCTTGAGCGGACTTAACATTTGAGTTGAGCGGACTCAAATAGTATTTTAAAAAATATAAAAAGAATCTGATTGAATTAAAATTGAAACTGAAATTTCAATCAAATAAGAAAAGCTTGTAAAACAGTCATTCATTATATTATATTTTATTAATTTAGCTTTTGCTAATTTTCTTAGGCAACATTTTTCTTCCTCTCAATATAATGTACAACTGTACTTATTCAATAAAATTACAGACCGTATGGTATTTTCCCATACTTGAAAGTGATATGATTCAATTTATGGCGATTCTACTTACAATTATCCATAGAAATACTTGTGAAATATAAAGGAAAAGTAATATGCACATGAGGAAACTCAGTTTTGTGAATTGTATTTAAATTTTACAGCCGAAAATAAGTGTTAACTTCAGACTTTCAAAGTTCTTTTGTTATGACCATGATTATTGTCATTGTAAGATTTTTATATTCTAGATAAAATCTATAGGGTGATGCTACATATCAAGGGAACAAATACAAAGTAAGACGCTGATTTTATGGAAAAATGAAAGTACAATTTCCTTAAATTGAATTATAACTTTTTCAAGTATGGTATTTTTTCCCCTTCAGGTTTTGAATTTGTCCATCATATTGAGAGGAAGCGAATAATAAAATATAATATAATGAATGACTTTTTTTATAAGCTTTTCGTATTTGATTGAAATTTCAGTTCCAATTTTAATTAAATCAGATTCTCTTTATGTTATTTAAAATATGATATGAGACATGAGACTTGAGACTTGAGTCCGCTCAACTCCATTCAAGCAGTGAGTCCGCTCAAGACTGAGTCCGCTCAAGACTGAGTCCGCTCAAGACTGAGTCAACTCAACCAGTGAGTTCGCTCAAATTTCGAGCGAAGAACCACCGCTGAACTGTTGAGCGGACTCAATGATTGAGCGGAATCACTGCTTGAGTTGAGCGTGGAGTTGAGTCAAAATATGAGTCCTTTACATCCCTGTGGAAAATACAGAAAAGTATTACGAAGAATTTATTAATGCTGTACGTAGGGTTGGCAATCCCATGTTATATTTTCAATCCCGGGATTTCGGAATTACATTTACCTAGTCCCGGGATCCAGGGATTTGTCCCGGGATTTTTGAATATTTGTTCTTGAAAGATATTAACATATTATTTCAAAAAAATTAAATGACATGACACATTCAAAAATAGGTTTATAAAAAGCAATTTATTAAATTATAATTAAATTCATTTATAATATTATGCATTTTTAATTAAATTCTAAAAAGTTCATTGTTTTTATAGATATAACGCTCATACGTAAATATTTTTTATTATTTTTAAAATACGTTTTGAGGAAGCACAGCACATTCAAAGTTTCATCGTCCAAAGGACTTCTAATTTTAGTTGCAAAAAATTAAGCCGCAGAAAAAGCACGTTCAGATTCTACACTGGTTGGCTTAATAGTAATTAAAAAATCGTATGTTCTTTGCAAATAGTTAGTCGCCACGTGTTCCTCCAAAACCAAAAACAAGAGCATTTCTCTTTGAATTTTTACTGACAGCGGATTGTTATCCTCGGGCAAATGTGCTTTTTTATAGCTTTATTGAGCTCGTCTGAAATACTTAAAGGTTCTTCAAGAGAACAAGAAAGAGATTCAGATGGAAGCTCAGAAGAATCTGAAAGAATTGCGAGAGGTGCCTCATTTTAAACAGAAGGTTTAATTTCGGACTCATTAAATGTTAGTGATACAGCTGGATTTGAAGCGTCTAGTCTTTTGAGTAACTCAACTATTAATTTGCGGCATTTTATGGAAGAAGGAACTGTTACGAGCTCTATTTCGGATTCGGACTGAACACTTGTTCTACCATTGTGCAGATACGGAAGTACCCCACTGATATCTGTTCGCCTTTGTTGCATGCGAAGAATATGAGATGAATGCAATTTTTGACTTATAACGTTGTTAGCATCTTTAAGTTTTTTTAATATAAAGGTTATGGCAACATCGGCTGTGAATAGATTAGCATCCCGACGACAAAGGGCGTCGACTGTTGCTTTTACTGAGAGTAGAGCATTAATGATGGCGGATACCATTTTAATCTCATCATTGGATAAAGCAAAAGATTCATCTTCAGGTGGACATATGTCTATCAATGCCTTTTGGGTACAATTTTTTAATAAATATACGCGTTCCAGCATTGACAAAAGGCTGTTCCACCTAGAGTTATATGCTTCCCAAATTCAGCAAAAATTGTCTTCTATATCTGATTGTTCATCTTCTTCGAATTGCTGATCTGTTTCTCTTTCTAAATCCAGCTTTTGATATAGTACTTCAATTACCGCCAATTGGACACCGTGGGCAAAGTATAACTGTTGATTTACAGGTAATAATCTGCCAACTTTTTTCATCACACTTGCTCCGTCGGTCATAATACCGATGATATGTTTTCGCAAATTAAGTCCATATTCTGCAAGCTTTTGTTCTAATAGCTCAATACATTTGCCTGCAGGCATTGATCCTGTTATTCGAACTAAGCCTAAGCTCCAGAACGGACAGATTTGTGCATGTAAATTAATATGCAAGTACCGACGGTTACGTAGTGATGTCCATTCATCAAAAGATAAGGAATATCTTTCTCTATACCCAGTTCAGGGTTCTTTTTGTCAGTTATTTCAGTGATTAAAAAATTCCTTATTTTTTTGCTGTAATCTACAACCATTTTGCGCACTGTGTTGACTGTTCTAGGTAAACTTTTGAATCCTGTTGCCATAAGACCTGCACGAAAATCACAAAAACGGCATATAACGTTGAATGAAATCCCATCAAGGGCTGTTAATCGTGCAAGTGTAGCAGGAAGTGTTTTTTCCTGTCGCTCCAGCATAGGAAAATACTTCGTTAAATTTCACTTTTTTGGCTGGAGGTTCATCTGGTCCTGGTATTTTTGCCGAAGTACTACCTGTTGTGAGGTTGATTTTATGGACTGAAAGTAGGTGCGTATGGAGACCTTTCGTTGAGCCACCTCCAATTTTTAACATCTTTTTGCAGTCGGTATACTTACACATTGTTGTGACTCATATGCCCAATGCCCCGAATCACAATCATAAGGTCAATACATCAATATATTGTCCTATACAATATATTAATGTACCTCATAAATGACCCTGCAAATGAAAAATAATTTCAATTTAAAGTCTCAGTCAAAATTTAAAATGCATTTAGAAATGCATTCCCATAATACGAGTATAACAAAATGCAATTTAGCATAAATTGCATTTTGTTATCAGACACACATTCCACTCACACGGTATGCATACTTACCTACATAGTGTCTTCTTACTTTTTTTCCGCATGTACACTCTACATTACTTATTTTTCCCAATCTAATTGTATATACATACATACATACAATAATCACAATCATTCCCGCTCTCTTAAAATTAATATTTCAAGACGGGCGCACAAGTGTATATCGGATTACAGTTTTGCATTGATGCATATAGCTTGCATCCAAACCTTTCTACATTTGCTCACGTACGATTTTTAAACGAACGTTGTGAGAAAGTAACATAAAGAATAAAAAGCTTTTTGAAGCTTTCACGCGTACCTGAGCGCAATATCGCTGATCCTCAAGGAGTCGGTTTTTGAATCCGCCGAGTGCAGTTCGGAATAAACAGTTTTATGTAAAAAAGGAAGTGCAATTTATAAGTAAAAAGAAAAAGATCAGATCTGTGGTGTTTAGTCAAAAAACAGAACAAGATAAAAGCAGTTTTCTGTTAAAAAAAAAGTGGTATAAAAACTGGATGTAATTAAATGAAAGAATTGTTTTTTTTGCTTTCCAAAGAAAAATTAAACTAAATAAAATAAAAGAAGTTTTCGTTTTTTTTATGAAACATAAATTTGAACTAACTTTAACTAAATGCGAATTAAACAATAAGAATCAAGAAAGGAGTCCTCTTCTTAGCCTGTAAAGCTGTGTGCTCTCCACCTGGAGCACGGCACACATACGCTTACAACAACATCGCTGGCTGCCCTTTTCCTTCTCGTAAGAAATATTTCCAAACAACAGAATTACTTTTCTTGTCATAGTCCATTATACCTTTTAGAAAATGTTCAGTTCCAGAACGAATGACAATTTAATTCAAATTAGCACATTAAAATAACCAAAACCAAATAACGTCTGTTCGAGATAAAAATTAAAAGCAACAAATTTTCAGAATGTAATTGCAATATTGGAAACAAAATTCAAAGAATTTCGAATTTTAAAATTTATAAATCTTAAGAATTTCAATGCAAAAAAAAATCCTAGAAGAACTTCATCATGCATGGTGGGCTATTGCAAGTTCATTTTGCAATGATAGCACTGCCGATTGCTGTAATCACTGACTTCTAACAATGGACTGAGCGATTTGCTATTTCATGTGGCACAAAAAATATTGTGTTTCTGTATATCACCGTTATAGCACCCTTTAAATAAAAAGCACATATAAAACTCAACCAATCAGATGAAATTTTACACCCGTAAGTCGAATTTAATTAAAAAAATATATTTTCTTGAGCCCAAGTGATATTTTAATCGCTTATAAGGAATTAAACTCATTCCAGCTTTAATTTTCAAAAGTTATTCTTAACTGAATCGTGCTCATGGGCAAGAGAGACGGAGCATAGTAAACACTATCTTTACCTTATTCCTTCTGTGGTGATTGCATCTGTAGCCAACATAAAAACATCAAATGGCATAAGCAAACGTTGCAGAATGCAATATTTTGTGTTGGTAGCTCCATAGGGCGAAAGAGAGAACTATAAAACTTGTGCCATGCTCAAAGAATAACTAAATAAAAGAAAGGACACAGAAGAGTGTTCCGATTGTTTTCCTTTTAAATGTACACGGCGAGAAAATGAAGGAAGGAAGAGAAAAAAAAACACTCTTTGAACATTTTACGAATAAGACAAAAAATGTGAATGCGAAGATTACATGCAACGAAATGGAATGGCAAATGATTTATTTTCGTAAATAAGAGGAATGGGCGGAGTTTTCTGATTTAACGCTCATAAAATGCTCCCGCTCTTTTATGAAAACACGAATTTCAGGAATTGTCCCAATGTTCTTCGCAGAATTCCATTGTTTGTTAGTGTAATCCTATGATATGTGAACAGCACTTTTTCTGTTTACATTTGTTTTGCTAAGTGGGGGAATCTCTTGCTGGATTCTGGGAATTTTATTTGACAGAAATTTTACATCTCCTTTTAGTGCGTTGTTCATTGAGAAATTTATCTTTTTCTTGCAAAATGGAGGTAGGGTTACCCAATGTACATTATTAAGTATAGTTCGAAATAATTTTGAAGGTATTCAAGAAGATTTTATCATTCGGATAATCCTATGTTTTCTCAATTTTTGTTTTGAACTCGTTGTCTTAGTCGCACTACATTAATGCATACCCAAGTTCTTTTCCCCCATTCATGCAAAAGACAAAAGTATATGAGATTACTTCTTTCAGTCTAAAAAACACGGAAAATTTCCAATTTTATTCGCCTCTGTCTATACTTATATTTATTTATACTTTGCGATGCTTTCCTATAGGAAAATGACAATACGCTCAGTCCATTGTTATAAGTCAGTGGCTGTAATACAACGAAATTAAACATCAACGATGCCTCACCCTAATGTAGGGAAGGCCTCAATTTTCCTAGATTTTTTTTTTTTTAGAATTTATCTCAAAATTACTCCAGTTGTCCACTGAAGTGTTAAAAATTCTGTCGAAAAATTTTCTATAAATTTCTGAAGAAATAAATGCGTGTATACGCGACGCGTCTACACTCATAAAAATAATTAGAGGCCCAAGCACCCGTTGGTGCCTTCAAATTTCGAGTTTCGCTATATAACAGCAATCGGTAGTGATATCACCCCTTGCACAGCATGCTGTAGCAACATCAAAGGCAAAATGAACTTGAAATAGCACAGCATGCCCAGCAGTGAAATTTCGAATAACAGCAGCAAGCATAGCAGCTCCAAAATAAATTTTTGTGGTAGCATAGAAAGTATAAGCCTGATTTTATGTGCTGCGTTTGCTGTCTGCTATTGCTTTCAAACCCTGCCTAGAACTTGAAATTTTTAAATTTTAAGAATTTGTATTAAAAAAAATTCCAAGAATTTAAATTTGAAAATATTCAACCAAATATGATTTTTTCAAAATTTTTCTGGAAACCGCAAGCAATTTTTTTATTTAAGATTAAATAATCAAATCCCGGGATTAAGTGGTCGATCCCTGGATTTTGAAATTGTTAAAGACTGCGGGATCCCGGTATCCCGGGATTCCCAACCCTAGCTGTACGTGAAAAAGAAATTCTGTACAATAAATTTAAGAGGGAAAAACTTGGGAAGAAATTTCTGCTAACTTGGGTCGAAACTGTAAACGCATATAAACAAATAAGATAAAAACAGGATTTTAATTTAGAAAATAATATAGCGCTGAAGCATGTCAGAATAGTTGGAAATATCGTAGGAACAAATTCGTGTGGGAACTAAAGAAACTTGATCATCCCTCTGACAGTGGGGCAGAACTACAAGATCCTTAGATATTTTGGATATTTTTTGATAACCTAAGGTTTTTAAAAGACTATGTTCAACCGAAAAGGCAAAATGCTTCCACAATATGTCCACTTCTTTTAATAAATGTTTTTTTTTTTATAACTAGAGCACGATCCAATGAAATCACACAGGAATTTTAGTTTCTGGAAGATTCAAACGATAGCTCTTTTTCTACGTATATCGCTGATTCAAATGAAAATCCAAGGGAATCATAAGAAAAGGGAACAAGTTGCGTTACAGACAATAGAAGAGACTGCCAATATTTTAAAACGACGTGCCAAGGAAGGAAACCAAACGCTGGATGATCCAAATGAAAACTTTGCAGAACTCTAATATTATTATTGAAAACAATTCCGAATGTGTCGAAAAATTATATCATTGAAATAAATTTTAAAAAACAATACACAACAGCGGGTATATGTTAAAAATGTCCGACAAATTTAGAAGTACCGAATCCGTCAACATTTGTTGTTTACAATTATTTATACCTACACCCAGAGAAAAAAATTGTGAAATCGTTTATGATTTTACATTTTTTCGATATAAAATTCTCCATAAACGTTTATTATTAAATTATTATCGACAGTAGTAAAGTGTTGCTCATTCAAAATTCAACATTAATCACACATTATCACAAATTAATGCTGTTCAATTTCAATTATAGCTTGATTGTAGGCTATGAAAAGAATGAAAAAATGACTATGTCTTTATAAAAGTACGTCTCTTACATGTTATTATAGAATGCTCCTTCATAATTTAAACAATCGTAAAGGTAAATTTTATAGCGACCGTATTAGGAATTTAAATAGTAACATCGGTTATTTTAACAGCGAACACTGTTAATTTATATATGCAATATATATGGTGACTCAAAACTGGATGCCCTTCTTCACCAGTACCAGCCGAGAAACAATAAATGTTGTAAAAGATAGAACAACTTAATTGGTCCATCTAAGATTTAGTAATGATAATAAAAAGGCAATATTATGGTAGACAAATTTTGTTTATTTGGTATTGATCATATACCATTTTATACATATTATAATATGTACTATGAATACAATATGTACAATGCACATACTATACAGAATATCAGTTATTTTTTTAAATGTATCAATTTTGTCAATTTTTTTTTAGCCATAAATCTTTCTTTGCCAGATTTATCCCGTTAGTATACGTCATAGTAAGAATTAATTTTCTCCATAAAATCATCCCATCTACCTAAGAGTAAGTGCTCTTTGTTAGAATAAAGCGAGTAAAAATCAATTGTTATCTGCAAAAGTTAAGTTAATAATAATAGATAGATAAATTTTGATACTCCTTACCAGCTCATAGCCTCTGCAATCTTTATATCTTGTCCAACATATTAAAAAATCCGAATTTGCTTGCGTTTTATTTTTTAATTAATTTTACCGAACGCGAAACGTTTTTTTTCCGAATTGTTTTAGCACTTGTGAAATATTTTTGTCAATTTCAGTACAACAGACTGAATTTTCGGGCTCTGGTTTTGATTATGAATGTGTTGATATTTTCTTAATCTGAGCTTTTATGTTTGAATACTTGTCATAAAGCTTTCCTTTTGGATTCCGTTTTCCTTGTCTAGAAACAAAGTAGTATTCCTGAAAAAAACATTTATTAGAAGTTAAAATTTGTATGAAATTAACATGTTAGACATACTTCACATTGATTAGGATAAAGGATCCTAACTTGTTTGATCCTCTAATATAATAAATATTAGTTCTTGTCTGTGAAAGTCGTTTTTGGAATAGAAATCCCGAATCGCTTTTCCCCTTTTTGACTTGTGTAATAATTCTGATAAATCCTGTAATTTTTAGCAGATTAGTAGGTTCTTCGATACCTAAAAAGTTAATTATGAATTTTTCTGTTTTGGTAAACAATTACTACTTTTATCAAATTTTACACCAAGTACCAGTTTTATATAGTTCTAACTTGCACTAATAAAATCTTATCGACATGCTTACCTTGGAGAGTTGAATATAAATCCTCTAGCTTCCAATCTATTAACAAATTGTACAAATCTATGTCACAATTTGTTACCGTTTCAACAGCAGGTACAGAAATATATCTTGGCAATGTTATAATGACACTATTAAATATTTTCTGGAAGTTATTTTCACTCATTTTAATTAGCGTAAAAAATAATAAAAACTATAAATCTGTAACAGCGTTTATCACTTGCATAAATCCTTTGTACTAAAGATTTTAATTACTGCGGTAATTGTCCCAACACGCTTTTGTAAAAATATAACTCTATATATACTTATTCAATATGCTTCACATAAGGTTCTCAGACAGTAAAAAAAGAAAACTAGAGGCAAATTAGCAAAATCCGCACGATGTAATTAAACATTGCATATCTTTAAAATAAAAGCACATTTCAAAATCATATACCCACATGGCTCAGGAAATTAAATGTGTTCCGATGAAATTTTATGAGTTTCATACATTGATTATATTGAAGTTGCCCAATATACTACTACAAAAATTGATTTATCATTGTGTACTTATAAGTATACCTTTCGCAATGTAACTTTGATGTGGTTAATACATTTTTACGAGGAACTACTGTTAATTTTATATTCATCCAATATATATTTAAACATTGCCAAAGGCATTGGCTTGTCATGTTAATTTAAATTTGTCATTTGTATAGAAATATCTTTTTTGTTTCACATTTTTGGTTTATAATTTTACGAGGTGATTTTTTTCTGAGTATATACTGTCGCCAATTTGTTTTGTTTATGATTTCATTCCTTTGTTTCATTATTGAAAATATTTTGTTTAATTGTTATTATTTTTTTTAAATATTATTGAAGATGTTTAGTATTTAATTCAAGAGTTTCTCTAGCAGACATTACAGATAGATTATTGAAATGCTAAAGGTCTATTATAGAGAAGTTTATTAATTTCACAAAATCTTGTGTTCATTTTAATTTTTAAGAAAATATTCATAAAGTATGTTTTTGATACCTGTAGAGCGTTGGCCATCTAGCCGATGAAGGACACTTGATGCCTAGATGGAGGATATGTTTCTGTTATTTATAAGAGATCTCCACTCTCCAGGGTGATCATTTCTATTGGCATCTGTCCAGTCAACAAATTGGGGAAAATAATATTGGAAACGACTTTTTTTATTTAACATAATAAAGTTGTATAGCAAAATGAGCGCCAGAAAAGCTTTCTAGGAATTCTGTGGATCAAGCTGGAGTGTTATTAAAAGTATACTCCAGCGAGAGGTCAAAATCTCGAAGGCATTTTCAATAACTCTCCTGGCTCGTGAAAGCCTTTTATTGAAACGTTCTTCTTCAGGGGATAACAACCTTCCAGGAAATGGTTTCATTATATTTTCCGCCAATGGAAAAACCGCATCTGCTATAAACATATGTGGCAATACATCCTCGGTTCCTGGAAGCGCTTGAGATTCTGGTAAGGGTAACATATTGTCTCGAATTCTTTTTCCGAAACTGCTGGCCTGGAAAACTCCTACAAAAAAAATTATAAGTGTAGAAAAAAATCGCATACATTTTTCCTTTACCATTTACTATGTCCTCCATATACTCCAAAATCTATGTATGTGTATGCTGCCACTAATATTGTGCAATGCTACAGACCATTGCCGTCTTTATGTTCCAGGCCGTGACACAAAACGATTTTGCTACTTGCAAAAGTATTAGAGTGGTATGATTTCGCACTTCTCTTAGTATTAGTTCTTATGGAAAAATGCATTACTTTCAACTTCAACCTGCTGCACAATGTAAATAAGCCTCCGTACTAAAAATTTTATTCAGGAATTGTGTTACTTAATTCCTTGGGCATTTACTAGCATAAAAATCTAAGTACTTACACTACACATAAAAATCAGAAAATGCGTTGAATTCTGTTGCCTTCATACCAGCTTTCATTTTTCTGTGTGTTTTCTCACAGAGAAATGAAAGCTCAATTCAATGTGGGAGCAAATAGTTCTTAAATTAGATCTACTTTTGTTTGAAACTGATTTTCTTTTGAAAATGTATAAAAACCTAAAGTATAAATTATACTACCATAAAGGCAACAAATTTGCTTATAAAATAGGGTAATATTTGAATTACCTTTGAATTATAATTTAAAAGTTATGAAGAGTTAAACACAGAAAACGGTTGCCGTTCGTTCGATTCACAGCGCAGTGTCCAAGCGCAGCTTGTCAAAATATGAGGCGAAAGTGTACCTCTGCCGATTCATTGATTAAAAAAATACTTTGAGTCATGTTTGAAATGAAAAACTGAAGTATTTGATATGGAATGGTGGAAATATTTTAAAACTGATATAATCATTACGGGATAATATAAAAAAATGGTTAACATTGTCTTTTTGTCTTTATTATACTTAAGAAGTTACTGTGTGTTAAACATTGAATGACTTATTTTTTTTCATATAACTCAATAGGCAAGCACAAAGTTCTGATTGCTTTCTAGTGTGATTTGTGGTATGAAGGCAACAGAATTCAACGCATTTTCTGATTTTTATGTGTAGTGTTATGTTTGAGTAATAAAATATAAACAATTTTCTTAAAGAAAGTACTTAGATTTTTATGGTGGTAAATGCACAAGGAATTAAATAACACATTTCCTGAATAAAATTTTTAGTACGGAGTCTTATTTACATTGTGCAGAAGGTTGAAGATGAAAGTAATGCATTTTTCCATAAGAACAAATGCTAAGAGAAGTACGAAATCGTACCACTATAATACAGTCAAAGAATTCGATGTCACGGCCTGGAACATAAAGAAGGCAATGTAGAGACGTTTTTCCTTGGCTTTTTCGTAGAAATATGCTTGCCATCTATACTGCCCACGCAATTGGGCGTATTCTACTAATTCAAGAAGTCTTCAGAAAGTTTGACAAAATTAATGGAAATAGGCACACTAACTGATAGAGGAGATAAAATTGTCCACATTATTTCGCAAGTCTTCAACACAATTTTCCGTACTGTTACTTTGCCCAGCTTTAGCTAAATGCAATATATTGTATAGTTAGTCCTTGCGATAAATAGCTATAAATAAATGACAGTTTTACACATATTTAAATTATAAAATCAGTTACATACATTAAGGTTATAGCCAGCCGACATTCTGACTCAATTGGTTTCCATATAAACGTCTTTTATTAATCATTTCTTAAGAAATTTACTAACTTATCGTACTTGGTTGAGTCAATCTTCGGGTGTTTAAAAAATAAAGCAAAATCATTTTCCTTTTTTTTTGTAAATAGGATGTAACGTAGTATGCGTTCATACTCCTGTCTTTATTTACTTTCTTCACACACATGAACGTTTCCCTTTTTCCTTTAGAGATTGTTTTTTTTTACTTGATTAACAAGACATACTAAATCTTTAAGATTTTCTAAGTCTGACAAAAACTTCATACTTCTACTTTCTGGTAGTCAACTACAAACTACTATGTATGACAAGCCAAATATAAATTTTCACAGATTATAATTTTTCTAAATTTTATTTAAGTCTATTATAGTTTAATTCTGATATGTCATTCCCTTTCGGTAACTGAAGGTCTTTTTGTAAGTCAACGTAAGTCCATTATAGTTCAGCTTAGTCAGCCTCGACCACCGATATTTCCTTTGATTTTTGTTGTGTTCTATGCATTGGTTCTCAGAACTTTTCGTGAATTTTCGGTATATTTTAAGGGAAAACAATACAGCCATGTTTTATTCGAAGAAAGAGTGATGTCATATTGAGGAATTACTTTCCTAGGTATCTACTCACAATCATGTGAATCCACTATTTATAGTTTTAGATGCTTGGGTTTCTCAAAATAAGTTAATTAAAACCTAAATTATTGAAACTAAACAAATTTCTGTAAATGCATCTTGTTCACTGAAGAGACGTTGATCATTCATCGCTGCTATGTTTCTGTTGTTAATGTTATTAGTGAAAAACAATCATGGGAACGAAGCTATAGCGATTGCAATTCTGATTTTAAATACACATCTGAAGACTTTTAAAAACTCATAAGAAGACACATAAGAACACATTTATGAAGACAAATAATTAGTGCAAACGTGATCTGGTTTTGGCACAAAAAAAATAATAACACAAGACAGAGTTAAGACATGTTTTAAAGACAGACATGTAAAATGCAATTGTCTTTTTAGTGTGGGCAATTCGTCTTTATTACTAGTCTTCAAAACTTTACTGGTAAGTCTGATAACTCCGTCACTGTATAACTATGCAGATCACTATCGCTGTAGTTTAGATGTTTTGCAAATAAAATGCACGTTTGAGAGGTAATATAATTAATAATGACCGGAATGCTGCGTTTGAAGCACAAAATGTCCATTTTTCTACTTGCGTGAATTAGAATAGCGAAATACAGAATCCGTACAATCTCTACGACATTTGATTGATACATATATTACATATAATAATGATAATACATCGTTATGTAGGCATTTCGTCCCCTGAATAATGTTTTGCCCCATATGCAAATAACCGAGTCGGACTAGCGCACGAAGGATTCCGTACCATTGTACAAAACTTAACACTATGTACTTTTTATTTATTTTTTCAAATGACAGTAGGCGTCATGTGAAAAAATAGTGATGTCATTTCAAAAAATAATGCTGTCATTTGAAAAACAATGCTGACAATTATGATGATAATAATGAATGAGAATTAAACGAAGAAAAAAAACGCCGAAAAAATCACGTTTCTTGTATGAGGGCCCCCTTTAATTTTTAATTTAATTTTATTTGTATTATCTGTTGTTATAGCGGCAAAAGAAAAACGCAGTCTGTGAAAATTTCAACTGTCTACCTATTACGGTTCATGAGCTACAACCTGGTGACGGACAAAAACTTAGTAATAGGGTTCCCGTTGTTACCCTTTGGGTACGGCATCCTAAAAAAATAGTTTTGAGATAAATGCAGTTAAAGTTCAGACCTTGATTATACAAAAAGCTGTTCGATAAACTTTTTTTTTAAATTTGCATAAAAACTCAGTTGTTTTCCGTCTATTTATTTCGTTTTAATTCGATTTAATTAATTTGAGCCACGTTGTTAATGTGACAAAGGGCAAAAAGACTTCCAAAGATTACGTTCCTTTTATTATATGGGGCAACGCAATTAAAAGAAATATTTTATTACTTCAACATCTTGTGATGTAAGTAAGCAAAACATGCATTCACCCAAATGTATGTCACAACCACAAGAAGTAACTACAATGGCTTACACGCATTTGTTTCCATGCTTGGCAACATGTTTAGTACGAGTCAAGCAAGTGCGTCACACCTTTCTTTCGAAGTTAAGCATATAAGTAAAAATAAGCAAATTGGCTTAACGTGCCACAAATCACGGGCATGTAGGTACCTATCGGAAAGGCAATTTACAAACCATAATTACGTTTAGGTCAGAATATTTACTTTTATATAAATAAGCTAGGAGTATTACATTAAAGATAATTAGTGATATCGGAGTTCGAGTCTTTCACTTGGGTTCTGCTTGCAATAGCTGCACCCATCTACCTTCTTGGCATCTGCTTTTATAGCTGCTCTCCGGTATAACGTGTACACATCACCTGAATCTGGCAACTGTAAACTGATCGAATGCTTAGACATGGAGTCAGCATGACCGAACTTAATTACTACATGGCGCACACTTTTTATTACATGGTGACACAACTAAATTATTACCATCTTTTTTTAGCCTTGAATATTTATTCTAGATAGAAATAAATTCCTTCATTCATAATAAATATATTTTTATAATTTTTTACCAGGTAAAGTTTATTTTTGTTCCATTAGGCCCTTTTTGGATTCACTAAATTTTGTTGTATGGGGGTTGTTGATGAGTAGAACCAAGGCTTGAAATTTTGCCGCCCTAAATAAAATAATTGTATGATAGAATAAATAAATAAATTGCTTTTTTGCGTTTCGTTTCTACCGGAGAATCCCAAGCCTACTTGAACAAATATCACTTCATACCAGTGCCATCTTTATGCATGGGCCCGGGCCCAGCGTTCCGGGATCCAGGGGTCCCCCTAGCTCCTGCGATATTAGACCAACCGATGACCAATTCTTCAACCAGTAAGACAACCCATGACAAGCTAGTTTAGTTGTTAGAGTTTGGCTACTGAAAGGGGGGATTTATTTGAACTTCTATACATGCCAACAAATTTTCATACAAAGTAACGTATAGTGACTGCGTTTGCAGCCCCAGTACTTTTTAAATTTCCGGCATTCTTCATGGTATACTTTCAGTAGTCAACTCAATTTATTTGGCGAACATTTTTATACTGTTTTTTTATACTGTCGCCGTCCTGGCCGTCGGATAGTTTAGTACGCACAGTGAATAACTATCACCCAAAAAGCTAATGTTTTATATCATAATTCATCAAATTTTGAGGATGTGTATTTTGTGATATGTGTATTTTTCATAAAGATATGGAAAATATCAACGCTTTTGGGTACTTCCAATTTGGAGCGAAAGGATGCTTAAAGGAAAATTTCACTTAATGTTTGATGAACTGCGATCCTATCCTGAAAAATTCTCCGGATATTTCCGTATGACTATTGAAAGCTTTGATGATTAACTACAGATCTTGAGACCTGTTACAACTTATCAAAGCTCCAATATGCGATTATCAATTGAGCTCGAAGAGAGACTTGCTGTAACTCTAAGATCTATAAACGCTTTCATGGATATTTCTCCCCACATTTTTACCTTCAAAATGCTATCAGAGTATTCTTTAAAAGTTTTGTTTTTGTTCTTCTTGTATTAATGCTTCCTTATTTATATCTTCATCTCACACTATCGTTACAGCCGACATTTAAAACAAAGATGCGTATGCCTTTTACTAGCCCTGACGGCTCCCAAAACAATGGAAAGCAAGCAGCGACAAAAATGTTACCAGTGCATGCACATTTATTTAACCGTGAAAGCGCGGCTATATTTTCGTCACCCAAAAGTTGCTAGCCGGAGGAACCAAAACGTCACGTTGCTGTTACGTCTCTTCATGCGCGCAATAAAATTAGAGCCTAATGGAATTGACGGTGGTGACACAACAGTTTCGTGACAAAAAGTCTCCATAGGTCTTAACATACTTTACGTTATTAGTACTGTTGATAATCCATAGTAAAAATAAAATAATTTCTGTTAGGGGGCCCCCAAATCCTAAAGTGCCCAGTCAGTGCCCCCATTTGGCTAAAGACGGCCATGCTTCATACAGTAAAGTTAATAAAAAATAACACAAAAAACTTAGATTACGCAATAACTCTATAACACTCCTTATTCGAGCATTTGAGCATTAAAACTGTTTGATAATAATTTCTACCTGCATCTGGAAGATAAACCAAACGAGATTTTATATCTTTTGCCTTATGTTTAAATCCAGTTTGGTTGATTTTAATCGATACAATGTTATGAAATAAATTGCTCGGTGTTCTTTGTAATTCAGTCGATGCAGCTATGGAGGCTATCAACGCCTTGTAGTTTAGAGTGGAGTGACCACGCTAAAAAAAATGTCTGAATAATTTCTTCTACTCGCTGATATCTGAACATCAAATATTTCAAAACTGTTGTAAAAATGTTGTTCTTATTTTGAGGAATACACGAGTTGCTTCAAAAGATTATTCTTTTTGTTGCAGAATAGTCATGTATTTATTTTGTAGTATTACCATTACAGCGCTTGCCAAATCGTTGCCTGATTTCCTTCTTCGGCATTCGTCGTGGAAATTTTACTTACAATTGCTATAAAAATACCATTGAACCAAATTACAGCTCTCTACGTCACTCGTTCTCAGGCAGTTCCTAAATATATAGTGAAAGATTAAAGTCTTGTATGACAACCCTACGAAGGAATTGTTGGATACGAACTAGTTTCGAACTTAAGCTTACTCTTTTTCTTTAAAAGTCCGAGCGCAAAACTTCAGCTCTCTACTAAGTTAATGCGCTTTCGAGTTATCGTAATAACAAACAAACGGAAAAATGGACGCACGGATATACTGGCGAACGGATGGACAGACGGATATGGAAAAATCAAAATAGCTATTAATATTATGCGCTGATATTCAACACATTTTGCTCTACCATATATTGCTGTGTGTTACAACTGATGATTTCATCTAGAGTATAAAAAGTATACTGTGAATAATCGCTAAAAAGTTCACCTCAATCCTAATTAAGATGGACCAGGCTTTAGAGTCTGTGTGAGATATTATTTCGTCAAATATTCTTCAATATGTTAAAAACAATTTTAAATTTGTTAATCTCATTTTTACTACATCAATGTAATATAAAAACATTATACCACAAATAAGAAAAATACAGATAACCATCCAGCGTACTTAAAACTGTCCCCAATTATTGCGGCTAACCGACAACGTCTAACCGACAAACATGTGCTTAAAGCTTTTCTCTCACAAGCCATCTACCATTTTTCTCATATTTCGAGAGAGATGTAAAGATAAAATTGAAAGCAAAAGCGGAGGGCTGTGAGAAAGTTCAAAAACAATCAAGTTTAAACAGCGATCGTATGGTACAGTGTTGCAGAGAGAAACATGTAACCATTGAGGCGCTGTATCGTAAGCGTAGCCCCCGGAATAATCGCAAAGAGACATATTTCTCGCATAGCATCTCTCGCAAAAGCTTCAAAGCTCTTTTTCGAAACAATGTGCTTTCTATTTCAGTTGTTGACTGAACGTCACTGATCCCCATAAGATCTGGACATCTGGGTTTATCTGTGATTATACTAATAACGCGTGGCGGTATCCTACCCTAGCATAGCTGTAAACAAACTTGGTGCCCTCGGTAACTCTTTCAAAACCATCGAGAATACTTCCCATATTATCTGACTCGATCGCGCGATTCCGTACTCTGCGCCTGCGCGCATGCATTTGGGTGTGTGTGTGCATGTATGAGTGTGCGTGCATACATTCATATGTTGAAAATTTTTCGTCTTTATTAGACTGAAATTCATTGGAAGAAAAATGTTTTTTTTCCCAATGATTTTATAAAATGCATTGAGATGCAGGAAAAATATCGAACTTTTCGACCCAGCGATCAGAGAGGTCTCATGAGTGTGGTTATCTCTGATCGCCTACCACAGAAGTTCGATGATAGAGGTTACCCAATTGCCCATATAAATACTTTTTAACGAAAGCATGTATGGGACAGTGTTCTGTTCTCAAGCAGTTGCCAAATATTTATTAAAACACGACATTCTTGTGTGGCAACCATATGAAGGAGTTGCTCGATTGGCCGCATTTCCGCACTTAAATTTCAAGCCCTACGTACAACATTTAAGCTCTCTACGCCAACACGGTAGGCAATGAACAGTGTCCAAATATATAGTGAAAAACTAAATTTTTGTATAGCAGCACCAAGAAAAGGTTGCCCGATTTGCTCCACTTTAGAAACTGTATTTTCAATTTTTATGAAAACAAAATTTCAGCTCTCTACTTCGATGCGTGAAGCAAGGTCCACATATATAGTGAAAAACTAAGGTTTTGTATGGCAACATCAAGAAGGAATCGCCCGATTTCGATCATTTTCGTAACTTTATTTACTATTTCTATGAAAACACCATGTACCAAATTTTAGTTCTTCACGTCGACTCGTTCCCAGACAGTGCCCAAATATATAGTTAAAAAAGAAATTTTTGTATGCCAACCCTTTACAATAGTTGCCCCATTTGTCCCACTTTGATCCTATATACGAGTATACACATTTTTTTTTCAAAAACGACGTGCATACACTTTGAGTTATCTACGTCGACGCGCCCTCAGACAGTTTCCAAATATATAATCAAAACCAAAATTTTGTATGGCACCACCAAGAAGGGGTTGCCCGATTTAGACTGTTTTTAAGATTTGACTTGCTATTGCTATGAAAAGATCGCGTACCAAATTTCAGCTCTCTACGTGCACTCGTTGTTAGACAGTGTCCAAATATATACTAAAAAATGAAATATTTGTAGGGCTACCCTACGAAGGGATTGCCTGATTTATGAAAGCGCGGTGTACAGAATTTCAGCTTTCCACATCTACTCGTTGTCAGGCAGGTTTTACGTCTCGACAACAGCGCCATCTATCGTGTCCAAAACAATCCAATCTCTCAAGCTGAAACCAACCAGACATATTTACAAATTTTCATTGAAATCGGTTGAGCGGTTTCGGAGATTAGCGTGTACGAATATAGTGACACTGGATTTTTATATGTTAAGAAGATAGAGCGTAAACTACAATCCATACCAGAAAATAGTCGTCTAATCATTTACAACTTGGTTTCCTACCTTTCCAAAGGCCACACTTACTATATATATACCTTACTTAACAAAATAATATACTAGTTTTGATTACAAAGTAACCTTATAAAGCAACCCTACCATTTTACAGTAATAATTGCATGTACGTATGTACAGCCGGAGTTTGAATCTGTAGGGAGCTACATTCGCAATCATCAACCCACGGCATGCCGTGACGGTACAGCGGAATACAATCATTAACTACTCAGCTGAGAGGAATCGTATTCATTTGGTTCAGATAATTTTTTTAAATTATTTTGTTAGGAAAGCTATAAAAATTTTATTTCGGTTCGAAAGATAAGAAAGCAAGTTTAAGATTATCAGAGCTCCAGTTTTCTGTATGAATATTAGTTTAGGACGGCGGAGCTATTCAAATCAAACTTTTGTCAATTTTACATAAGAACACTGCAAATATTGTAGACTCTGTTAGGACTCTGTTGGGGCTCTCATGTGGTAGTAAGGAAGTCTGCATCATGGCCTGTGAAGTACTCTCTAGGGGCTTGCTTCTTCACATGAACTGTGTATGTGTGCACACACATAAAATTCTTCTATACAGATATTCACCTTCAAATAAAAATATACTGCAGTATTGAAAAATGTAACGCTCTGTGGAAAGCCGCAGGACGATCAATGTGAACAGAAACAATCCAAGACGTACGACAACATACTTTGAATCGACCTGCCGAACTAGATAAAACATTTGTTCGATACACTACAAGAAATTTCATCTATTAAAGAAACAAATTTACAACTGCATAGAGAATTAAACATTAGAAATCCTCTAACAGAATTTGACTATAACTATAAGAATTCTTTATGTATGTTGCGCCAGGGATATCAGCAATCGATATTATGCAAAGCGAGACTAATTGTTATAGCTAAACATATTATAAAGGCCATATGAAGATCATTATAACATTAAACATCCCTGCAATCTATTCAAATTTTTTTTACTTGTATTCCCAAAAAAATGCATGTGTTACCATTTTATTCTAAGGAAATTCGTTCCAAATTAAAAAAAACCAGACAATGCACGTTAAATATAAATGGGTGAAAAATATTAAATTACTATTCTCTTGAGACTTTTCATCAAGAATTATTTGCCACGTAGTAAACACGTGAAATCATAAGCTTAAGCCTGAGTTAGAATGTGGCGCTATCGCCAATTGTTCGAACCAAATCGGTTCGAATATATTTTGGTTTTACCGATTACTTTAAAAGGAAAACATCCTGAAAACAAGGCATCAAATTTTTAGGAAAATTAAATCTAATTTGATTACTCGTAATCAAAAGACAGGTACACAACCTAAGAAAGCCATGTATTTGATAACACATTGCACAAATACAATACAACAATATAGCCTTGAGCAGATAAAATTAAGATTCTTATCATATGATTGAAGCAATTAGATTCGTGCTAAAAAACAATTGCTGAAAAAGAACATACGCAAAAATACCATGCTAAAATTGAGTTCTAAAAACAAAACAAATTCAATCTAATTACAAATTTTCCCAAAAATAGGTACAGCATCTAACCAAAGCATGTGTTGTCATGTAGCATACAATGCATGGCACAAATACAATCAGATCAAGCAGATCAATTTGCAACTCTATCATCCTTATAAATACTATCGAACGGGAATTTCCTCTCTACGTGATAGAGATAACATTTTTTGCAAATACACAGAATTCAATTTAACACAGCAGCATGGGATGCTTTAAATTTCTTGTTACAATGCATTTTTGTTAGTTGCTATGCATATTTTATCTCTAGTACCGTAAAATTACAGAATCACGGCCAATTCTTGTGATCATGCGCCTCTGCTACTCCATCATTGGTGTCGTGTGCAAGCAAGGGCTATATAAACAGCAGTTTGACTTGATTCGCTCCCTTTTGTGATTTAGCAGTGCAGTGGTTAACTTGGCAATTTTATTCCTTTGTGTTCTTTCCTAGTGATTTTTTCTAGTGTGTATTTTATTACTAAATTAAATACTTGGTTTAATTGACAGCTAAAATAAAATATTCTTATTCTGGGTACCGACTGGATTAAGGAGTTTGTTTTAGATAGCGATTAAATTAAAGGTTTTTTTTATTGTGGGTAGCGACTGCAATAAAAAATATTACTAACAATACACTTTATTTCTGGTCTCGACGGAAAAAAAAATCTTTCTTCGGGTCTCGATTGAAGTTAAGATATATACTAACAATCACTTTAAGTCGGGTCTCGACTGACTTAAAGAATATTATCTCGGGTCTCGACTGAGATAATATATTACTAACAAATTACTTTATTGCGGGTCTCGACTGTAATAAAGTTTCTTATTGCGGGTCTTGACTGTAATAAGAAATCTACTAACTCACACCACTTTATTGCGGGTCTCGACTGTAATAAGACAATTACTAACAAAACCACTTTATTGCGGGTATCGAATGTAATAAAGAGTCTTACTGCGGGTATCGACTGTAGTAAGACAATTACGAACACAAACACTTTATTGCGGGTCTCGACTGTAATAAAGAGTCTTACTGCGGGTATCGACTGTTGTAAGACAATTACTAATAAAACCACTTTATTGCGGGTATCGACTGTAATAAAGAGTGTTACTGCGGGTATCGACTGTAGTAAGGCAATTACTAACACAAACACCTTATTGCGGGTCTCGACTGTAATAAAGATTCTTGCTGCGGTTCTCGACTGTAGTAAGAAAATCACTTACACAAAACACTTTATTGCGGGTATATATATATATATCCTCATCCCACAACGCAGTCAAATAAAAGGTCAAGTAAATCAGCTGCTATATATCGATCAGGTGAGTACAAGTCAATTGCTACAGTTGTGTAAATCAAATTTATATATTAATCATTTAATAAACATTGGTTTCAGCTTTTTATATGAAACATTTAGTGCAGTGAATAAACAAATAAAAACCACTCGCTTTATACCAGTGGCATAAATTTCACTACACCTTTCATTTATTGCATGTACGCTCTGACTACGGGCAGTACACCAATGTTGTTCCTTCAGTGAAGATGAGACATTTGGAAACACAGAGAAGTCAGTCTGTCCGGTTGTCGCGTCATAAAATCGTAATCGGTTGTATCTTAGTTTGCAATCTCTTGTAAAGTAAAACATATGGTAACGTATTGACAATAAAATGTTTCTATATAATATTAAATGTAGTTGTTCTTTCTTTTTAGGGTCCCGTAGCCAAAGGGTAACAACGGGAACCCTATTACTAAGACTTCGATGTCCGTCCGTCGGTCACCAGGTTGTATCTTATGAACCGTAATCGGTAGACAGTTGAAACTTTCACAGACTGTGTTTTTCTGTTGGCAGCTATAACAAAAAAAAATTAAATTAAATTAAAAATTAAAGGGGGCCCCAATACAAGAAAAGTGATATTTTCGGCGTTTTTTCCTCGTTTTATTCTCATTCATTAGTATTATCATAAGTAGGCATTTTTTTTCAAATCACAGCATTATTATTATTTTTTCAAATGACAGCTTTAGTTTTTCACAGGACGTCTACTCTCATTTGAAAAAATAAAAAGTACATAGTGTTAAATTTTGTACGATGATGGTACGGAACCCTTCTGACTCGCACTTGGCCGGTTATTTTATGTTCATCTTACGTGAAAATGGTTATTACTATAATACATATTACACAGTAACGGCAATTCAATACAAAGCAATACAATATTAATTTGTTCATGGCAGAGTACAACTAGACCTAAATAATCACAAGCCAAGTACGAGTTGGACTCGCGTACGAAGGGTTCCGTACCATCGTACAAAATTTTACATTATGTACTTTTCATTTTATAGAAAAACGTTTTTAATTAAAATTCGGAATTTGCTTTAAAAGTCCATATCTTTATTTTGTTCACAACTGCACAGTCTCTTATATCCGTTTATATCCGTTAAGACTGCCATATTGTCCTCACAACATTTTCATTTTTCCCGTATCATACCTCCATTATCACCATCTGCTAAGGTCACGACAATTAGCAGCAACACCCATTCTAATCCCTCTCGATATATATGTACGTTCCTAAGAAAGGATCTTTTACTACCTGACTCAATTAGTCGTCCTTCAAGTAAGTGTATTCCGGTTCTGAATAACAGCGGAAACATCATAGGCCTAGCTTTTATGGGCTGCATTCAACCGTTTCTCTTCAAAGAAACCCAATTGAATATTCTTAGTTACCTCGAAGCGGTTAGTTTATGACCTCTCCAAGGATCATTCGAGAAATTGCCTACAATTTATTTTTTCAAATGAGAGTAGGCGTCATATGAAAAAAAAATACTGTCATTTGAAAAAAATCCAAATCCATGGTTCCGTTCAAAATACCGGCTACTAAGGTGTCATTATATATATATATATAAATATATATAAAATAAATAAGTTTTTTTTCTAAAATGGCTGAAGCAAGTGCACTTGGAGGAAGTTCCAGCAGGAAAAATACGCTTCAATTAGCCGACGGCATTTCATCGTTTCGGCGAGTGGAGTGTGACAAGCTCAGTAAATGAAAAGTGTAGTGAGAAAAGACTCAGTGATAATAAATCTTTAAAGGCAGAGTGAAAGATAAGAACAACGACAAAAATGAGTGTAATGAGTGTAAGTGAACAACTAAAATTAGACAGTTTTGAAGCTGAAAAATCGGTGTTAAGTAAGAATCTATCCTACTTAAACTTATTGTGGTTTCTTCCGAAGAAACCGTTTGACTTAATTTGTTGTTTTTAATTTTGCTTTTCCCGCCAGCGACTGTCGTATCTCTAATGTGAGAGTAGTTGCGTGGAGTAGCTTGTTAAAGCACAACTCCCGATATTATTGTGGAGTAGCTTGTTTAAAGCACAACTCCTGATATTATTGTGGAGTAGTTTGTTTAAAGCACAACTCCTGATATTATTGTGGAGTAGCTTGTTATAAGCACAACTCCTGATATTATTTTGGAGTAGCTTGTTTAAAAGCACAACTCCTAATTCAAACGAACCGTTTACTGAACACTAACTCGACTCAAATCGACTGCTTTTATTTTTCAAATTCTTTGCTTATTTATACAGAAGAATCTTATTAATACGGAAATAAATGAAATACTTCCGACCCAACATTTTGTATATAACAGTACAAAGTGTTAGGTCATTGCACTTCATTTATTTCTGTTTACAAATAAATTGCGGCACTCGTCGCTTCCGTACATACATACAGATATTTTTCTGACTATAATCGTACTGAGCGTTTCGTCAGTACCTTATCGCATTTGTTGTTACATACGTACATACATAAATCTTGACAAACGCTGACCGCTTGTTGCTTGTTCATCGTGATATACATGATTTACATACATACTTATATACATATTACTTTGTTCATATGCAACTCGTGAACCATCATTTGGTCACCTGGGTTCTACCGCTGGCGCAAGGTTATCGTATTACAACGTGCGAATTCTTGCGCGCAGGGTATTGCGTCACTCAATTCTACCTTAGTTATTTCCTCTACTTGTTAAGTAATTGGGGAAGGTCAGTAACGAGTGGAATTATAATTTAATGAAAATGATGTAGGCATGTATGTCCATTGAAAAATGATGAAAATATGTATGCTTGCAGTTGCTAGCATTTCTTTGATAATTGTTATAGGTATGTACATATGTTACAATGTTTTCTTAAAATTGTGGGTGGAGGTATGTATGTAACAAATCTCCCCCTTTTTAAAAAATATGTGTTATTCTTAGTAGAGGAATAACACATTAGAATATGGTTCAATCGTTTGATAATTTTCGAGAAATTTATTGGTTTTATATGTATGTATATACATAATGCCGAGTGCCGGTACAATAATTGACTTATCGATTTACAAATTTATATCCATTATTTTTCTAGGTTATTAGTATTACTGCTATGTTATGTTAATTTTTATTACATGTGCATATTATATATATATATATATTTTTTTTAATTCCTAAATATATACATTTATAATTATGGCTGTTTGATTTTTTATATATGTGTGCATACATAATTTATTTTTACTTAAAAAAATTTTTTGTTTATACCTACTTTTTATAAAAAAAAAAAATTTACATGTGATTATACATATTTCTTCTTTTATGTGTTTATACATATGTTTTTATTTATTGAAAAAAATTCTTTATATGTGTTTATACATATCTTTTCTTTTATACCATATGTGTTTATACATATTTCTTCTTTTATATGTGTTTATACATATGTTTTTATTTATTGAAAAAAAAAATTCTTTATATGTGTTTATACATATCTTTTCTTTTATACCATATGTGTTTATACATATTTCTTCTTTTATATGTGTTTATACATATGTTTTTATAAAAAAATTTTACGTGTGATTATACATATTTTCTTCTTCTTTTATATGTGTTTATACATATGTGTTTATTTATTTAAAAAAAATTCTTTAGATGTGTTTATACATATTTTTTCATTCTATAAATAGGTATCTTACTTCTAATGCATATAATGTTTATAAATACTCTTTTATTGGGTTACGTTTTACATCTTCAATCTTGTTTACATATTTCTATTATTCGTACGTTCAAAATAGTTAAACTACCTGTAGATGACGGGTACGTGTAATTGGATTCTGCTCAACATGAATTAATGATATGTTTAATTATTCTCTTTTTCTTAAAAAAAAATTTTTTTCCTTATTTTTTTTTATCTTAAATGCAATTGTAATCCCTTCCTTCAAGGTTAGTAATTATTCGTGAAATGGTTTCAGTCTATTATTATGTACGGTTACTCTTCTTTTACCGATTTGTATGACTGTGTTAACAGGCGTAAAAGCTTGTACCACGAGATATGGTCTTAGCCATACATGGGAAAGCTTGTGTTTTTTAGCGGGATTTTTTAATAATACTTTATCTCCTGCTTTGAATGTTACCAGACGTGAGTTCCTATCATAGTACGCTTTCGACCTTTTCTTGGCTTTCAGTAAATTTTTTCGGGCGATAGCATATGCCGTTTGTATTTTGTATCTAAGAAGGTGATAGTAACTCTCGTGGTTATAAATGGGCTCTGGCTCTCTTTTAAGATTAGAGGGAAAATCTGCTGTGAATCCGAACAGACAGTCCATTGGCGTGAGCTTAGTGCCTTCATGTGGGCTGTTATTGTATACAAATGCCGCGGTTCTCAGGAATCGATTCCAAGCCTTTGGATTTTCGGATACAATAGCTCTTAAATATTCCACTAGAGGTCTGTGGGTTCGTTCAAGTGCGCCATTGGATTGCGGATGATAAGCGGAAGTCTGTATTTTTTTTATTTTTGGAAGTTTACAGACACGTTTAAAAAGATCGCTTAAGAAATTGGAGCCCTGATCAGTTACTCATTTTTTAGGAATGCGGTAGCGAGTAATTATTACATCAAAAAATATTCCTGCTACCGTTTCCGCTTCGCCATTTGGCAAGGCATAACAATCTACGAATTTCGTTAGATTGTCTTGGAAAGTCAAAATGTACTTATTTCCTTAATGGGTTTCTTCAAGGGGACCTACTATATCCAAATATAATTTATCGAAGGCATAAGGGCAGTATCTGTTATGACCATTGGCATACGATACTCCGGGCTAGCCTTCATTTTTTGGCATTTAGGGCACTTTCGAATATATTTCCTGATAGAACTGAGCATATTTTTCCACTTATATTTTTTCTTTATTTTGTTATAAGTTTTCATTACTCCTTGTTGACCACCAAACGCGGAGTCATGATAGTCTTTTAAAATTGTCCCGATTTCTTCAGGGTCTGAGATATTTTCTGGTAATGTATGCCGGGAATTTATTAGATTTTGGTCCCAGGGTGATTCGCCGTGTTCAGATGCACTGCTTTCGGATTTGCTGCTATCAGTTGAGTCAATTTCGACTAATTCATTTTGGAGGTTCCGTGGATATTTTGGATTGGGATATATTGGGAGTTTCTGGGTTTTGATTTTCTTCTTCAATTTGTGCCTCCCTTATTTGAGCTCTCGTAACAGCATGACAATGTTTTTGTTTAGGCTTTGAGGGTGTTGGAGAACTAGAATCATTTTCGTCGATGTCGAAATCGGCTCGGTGATGTACCTGAGATTCCACAATGCATGAATTGGGGTTTGCCTGGTTTAGCTCGGCAGGTATTCGACTAAGCGCGTCTGCATTAGTGTTATATTTTCCAGGTTTATATTCAATTTTATAGTCAAACTCTGCGAGTTTATGGTGAAACCTGACTAATCTCGATGTTGGGTCTTTCACATTGAATACGCCTTTCAAGGGCTTGTGGTCTGTGTAAACCGTAAAAGCTCTACCTTGTAAATAACACCTGAAGTTCCTGGCGGCCCACACAATAGCGAGCAACTCTTTTTCTATTGTGGACTATCTTTGTTCCGCCTTATTTAAACTTCTACTTGCGTACGCTATTGGCCTGTCTTTACCTATTGCCCCTTGTGATAAAACAGCTCCCAATGCCTCGTTACTAGCATCTGTTGATAGATTAAAAGGTTGGGTAAAATCTGGATACTTGAGTAGAGGCGGATTTATAAGGGAATTTTTAATTTCATTAAAAGAGTCTTGGCACTTTTGCGTCCAATTAAATTTGACGTCTTTCCGTAATAGATTTGTTATTGGCCTGACCATCTTTGAGAAATTAGGGATGAACTTGCGATAGTAGTTTGCCAATCCCAGAAACGATTGGGTTTGTCTCACAGTTCGGGGTTGAGGAAAAATTTGAACACAGCTTGTCTTACTAGGATCTGGGCGGGCTCCTTCATTTGAGCATTTGTGTCCGAGGTATATTACTTCTTGGCGAAGGAACTGACACTTTTCGGGTTGTAATTTAAGATTATGGGCTCGAAGTCTGTCGAATACTTTAGCCAGTTTCTCGATATGATCTTGTAAATTTTTTCCATATATTACAAATCATCGAGATAGACAAAGCATTCTAATCCTTGGAAACCCGTTAGAATGTAATTCATCAGGCGTTGAAAAGTCGCAGGTGCGCCTTTCAACCCAAATGGCATTCTCTTAAATTCATAATGCCCGTAAGCGGTACTAAATGCAGTTTTTGGTCTATCCCTTGGGTCAACCAGTACTTGATGGTCATTTATTACTGCCCGGTGCGTTTCTGGAAGTCTATACATCTTTTGGTTTATTGATGGATGATTGTGCCAAATGGGGATGGTATGTTTTATGGTATTAGTGCATGTTAGTTTATCTCCCTTTAGATAAAAAAGATCATTATATTTATAACATAACTCAAGAATTGATTTTTCTTCTTCGTGATTTAAATTTTCATCCAACAGTAATTCTTTACGGAAAGCCACAAGTCTGTCTGGGTTATAGCTTTTAATATGGTTTACGTTTATTGAATATGGATTGGAGTTGAAATTGGTCTTATCACCTTTGAAATTGTATTCTGTTTTGTTATGTGTACGAGAGGAAAGTGGATCACCTTCTTTCTGATTAATTTGGGTATTTATGTCGTCCAAAGGTATATTGAGAAGTTTAATATTGTAATGACTACTTGGAACTAGAGTAAGCTTCAGTCTTCTTAGGATTACTGGTTCTGTGTTTATGTTTAGAACAGATAATGGTATAAAATTTTTGTGAGGACTAACTAGAAAATTTGCGACAAATACTCCATCTTTTATCTCTTGAGACATACAGATCATTTCTTGCTCCAATTGAAATGGTATGCTCAGTACAATTTGAGATCGAGGAGGTATTCTATTGGATCGCTGAAGTTCTACTTCGTATTGCCTACTTTCATCTTCATTTAAGGTGCTTGAAATGTCTCCCATTTGGGATAAGGAGTTTTTATTATCGGGTGCCCGTGAAACGGTAGTAGATTTAAATTGTTCCTCTGTTTGATGCCTCGGTAGTTCATCTCCATATTCTGTGGATGTTTCGAGAGGTACCGTGAATTCGATAGGGTTGGTTTCCGTGCGAGGAAACCGGAGCAATTTGTTAGGCCCTTCTATATTGCAATTTTTTGCAAGAAAGTCATTACCTAACAGCCCATCATGAGAGATTTGGGCATTATCTTCTACAACCTGTAGATTGCGCGGAATACTGCGGCTTAGTAAAAAGTTGCCTTGACAGTTACCCAATGTTTTTCCTTCTCCAAATGGAGTTTTTAAAGTTACCTTTTGACTTCATTTTATCCGTTTTGGTGTATCTAGTGCTTCCTGTTTGATTATGCTTACTTCAGCTCCAGTATCTACTACCAGCCGAACGGCTGTATTTCCGCTTATATCTAATGGTAACTCTACCACTAATACGTTTTCCCTGATCTGTGGGTTTTTCAGCCGGGCGGACCCTAAAGTATTTTGCTATATTTTATTTAATGTCGAGCCGGGGCTTTTTCGGTCGACAGTGTGCCGTTTCCCGATTTTGTAGCCCCCCATCGTTGCTTCTTTTGACAGGTGGGCACTGTATGACCTCTTCTTCCACAAAACTTACACATCTCTTGACCGTTAAATCTGTGTTCGTGATTTGGATTGCCCCACTGAGTGTTGTTGTTACTATTTAGGTGATTCCGTGGTGCTTTGACATTTTGTTTACAATATTGGGCATCATGACCCTTTGTTCGGCAGTTAATACAGAAGGGAGTATTTTTACGTTTTAAACAATCATCATACGTATGTCCCTTGTATTTGCAATAACTGCATGTGATCCTACCTAAAAGTAATTTTTGCTCACCGTATGGTTTCTTGTCTGGATATTGAGAAGAAGAGTTCTGGAATGGAGGTGGACTTCTTAAGGATTCTCTTGCCATACTGGCTTGAGTAGAGCACCAATTATTTGTTTGATTTTTATCAGTATTAAAGGATACTGAAGGTACCTTTAATGACTCCAGATTTGGAGGTATACCCCACTCAGTTTTTATATTAGGTTTTCCTGTATCAGTTGTGTAGGGATATATAGAGGAGTTTAAATTTTCGTGTATGGGATAACCATAAGCATTAGCAAAATTTGAGGTATTTGGTCTAAAGAAATGGTCCATTTGAAAAGAATTTGTATGTTGAGGTAAGTAGTTTATTGGTTGTGGAATGAAAAAGAGACCCTGTTGTAGCCTTTCCATATCTAATGCTTTTTGAATGAGAGTCTCTAACGAGCTTTCATTTATTGTCAATAGATAGGCGCTTAAATGGGGGTTATTTGCACCACTCTTTACGGAAGCCATTGCAAAGTCCTCTATCTGTTGCTTTACCACATTAAAATTTTCAGCACCGTATTTGCTTTGTGCTGCCTCGTTACATTGTACTAAAAGTCTTTTTAGTCTAGTAGTAAATGAATTAAACGATTCTTGGGGGTATTGTCAGCAAGTTATTAGTTTGTTAATTAACTCATGATATGTCTCACGAGGTAAGTAAGTCCGATATAGCAACTGCTCAACTTCTTCAAATCTCGTGAGTGTACTGGATGCTATTAATTGATATGCATTTCCTCTCAATCTTGTTGGGAAAATTTGCATGAAGGCTGCCTTTTCCTCCTCTGCTAGACATTGTTGTACTTGCTTACAACAGCCTATGAAAGTTTGCAATTCTGTGAGGGTCTGAGAATTAATTTCTCCAGAGAACAAAGGCACCATTTGTGCAGTAAGTTTAACTACTTTCTCATAATTTACAGGCATTTTGTTTGTATTGTGTGGATGCTCAAACTGGGAAGTATTTGGTGTATTTATATCTAGATTTGAAGTGGTTAACGATTTTTCGGGTATTATAACGTTTAGACTGTGAGTTCTTATGAGGAAGTTAACCAAACTGTGTCTTCCAAAACGGTTACCTGACCGATGTTCACGATACCAATTTATTCTTCTTTGGGGTGAACTTTGCTCTGCTCTTGGGCTATTCGGAGGGCTTACGTTGTCGAATGAAAGTGAATTTATTGTTGCTTCAAAATCTGAGCAAGCAGGGCTTTGATCAGATTTGTGCATGAAAGCAGAATTTTCTTGAAAAAGAGGTAGTTTAACTTACTTTATGTACATATATATATACTGGAATATTTAAAAAGAGAAAAAAATGAAAAAGATTGAAGATGTTTTTACACTGACGTTATTTAATGTGTAATGTATAGTGGCTTATCGATTTAATACTGAAGTTCTGCCAATCGCTGAATTTGGATTGAAACTTACTTAGTTTTTAATGTCTGCAGTTTCAGAAACGTTTTGATGTCTGTCCAAGCCGATAAATTTCCTTGGGAGTATATTCCCTTACTTTTATTGTAGTTGTTGACTGGTTGTATTAAAACAAACAAATTAAGTCAGAAGTGCCCCAACGTCACAATTTGACGTTAGTTTTAGTTTCACTTCTTTGTGAGTTCGAGGATCAAGGTTTTTCAAGTATTGAATTAACTTCCTTGATCATACCGGCTGCGCCAAATTGTTAAGTAAGAATCTATCCTACTTAAACTTGTTGTGGTTTCTTTCCGAAGAAACCGTTTGACTTAATTTGTTGCTTTTACTTTTGCTTTTCCCGGCAGCGACTGTCGTATCTCTAATGTGAGAGTAGTTGCGTGGAGTAGCTTGTTAAAGCACAACTCCCGATATTATTGTGGAGTAGCTTGTTTAAAGCACAACTCCTGATATTATTGTGGAGTAGCTTGTTTAAAGCACAACTCCTGATATTATTGTGGAGTAGCTTGTTTTATGCACAACTCCTGATATTATTTTGGAGTAGCTTGTTTAAAAGCACAACTCCTAATTCAAACGAACCGTTTACTGAACACTAACTCGACTCAAATCGACTGCTTTTATTTTTCAAATTCTTTGCTTATTTATACAGAAGAATCTTATTAATACGGAAATAAATGAAATACTTCCGACCCAACATTTTGTATATAACAGTACAAAGTGTTAGGTCATTTGCACTTCATTTATTTCTGTTTACAAATAAATTGCGCCACTCGTCGCTTCCGTACATACATACAGATATTTTTCTGACTATAATCGTACTGAGCGTTTCGTCAGTACCTTATCGCATTTGTTGTTACATACGTACATACATAAATCTTGACAAACGCTAACCGCTTGTTGTTTGTTCATCGTGATATTCATGATTTACATACATACTTACATACATATTACTTTCTTCATATGCAACTCGTGAACCATCATTTGGTCACCTGGGCTCTACCGCTGGCGCAAGGTTATCGTATTACAACGTGCGAATTCTTGCGCGCAGGGTATTGCGTCACTCAATTCTACCTTAGTTATTTCCTCTACTTGTTAAGTAATTGGCGAAGGTCAGTAACAAGCGGAATTATAATTTAATGAAAATGATGTAGGCATGTATGTTCATTGAAAAATGATGAAAATATGTATGCTTGCAGTTGCTAGCATTTCTTTGATAATTGTTATAGGTATGTACATATGTTACAATGTTTTCTTAAAATTGTGGGTGGAGGTATGTATGTAAAAAGCAGGCGGATATTACGAGGTACTCGGAAAACGGAGCGACTTTGAGATTCAGCCTAAGGATAAGCCAGTACAGGACCTTAAATCAGTAAGACCACCACCAATTATTTGTCATAACTTAAACGTAAAGAACTTCAATAGCGAACTAGATAAGTTAGCGGTGAGGCCAAAATTCTTCGTCAAAACAGCAAAAGGAACCAAATGCACCATTAAGCCGATCTCGGGAGACGACCACCGGGCCTTATTCCAAATATTAAAAGACATAGGAGTCCAGAGCTATACATTCACACCCAAAGCAGACAGGACAACAATTCTATTGCTAAGAGGAATTCAGCACACCTACCACGCCGAGGACGTCAAGGTAGTACTGCAATCCAAATTGCGTGGACTAGTGTTCAACTATGTGACTCATTTCAAAACTCCGTGGGACAAGGATTCGAATTCATTTGTAATAAATTTTGGAGGCAAATATGACCAAAAGCACATTATGTCTACAAACCGCATACTAAATCAACTCGTGTACTGGGAGAAATATCGCGCATCGGGAATCTCCCAGTGCAAATGCTGCCAAGCACTTGGACACGTTGCGAGGAACTGCGCGGTCGACTACCGGTGCGTGAAATTTAAAAACGTCCACCTACCGGGCCAGTGTGATCGCAAAAGCGATAAAGAAGGTGCACCATTCTGCATTAACTGCAAAACTGAAGGACACCCAGCTAGCTATCGACGATGCCCCATATACAAAGAAGTCATGCAAGCACGAGCTGCCAAAACCGAGGAGCGCCGCCAGAGGGAAATGTTCGTGAAGGAAGCCACGCGAAACTTTGTACAGCCAGGTATATCTTTTGCCCAGGTAATCAATAATAATAACACTTCTCCCAAAAATAAGCCTATCCAAACTAAAACAAGTATACCTCAAGCAACACCTTGGTCTGCCCCCAGAAAACTTAAGGAGTCGCAAATTGACGACTTCTGCACATAAGAAGTAAAGTCTTTATTTGGTTGCGATCTTTTCACCCTTATGGGCAAAATTAATAACTTCCTTCCTAAATATAGGAAGCTCTCTTTCATCTCGGAAAAACAAGCAGCTTATCTTCAATTTGCATTCGGTCTATGTCTAGGCAACTAAGCAATTTAAAAATAATTTCACTAAACTGTAATTCGCTGGTACGTCACAGCAGAAGAGCAGCACTAAAACTGTTCCTTATTGAACATAGACCTACGTTTATGTTCCTATCTGAAACTCTTCTCATGGAAAGACATAAATTAGCCTTTGAGCATTACAATCTCGTCCGACAGGACAAATCTGAGTCCACGCTCGGCACTGCCATACTCATTAAGGAAAATTTTAAATTCGAAGAGGTGAAACTCAATAACCTTCTTAACATGGAATGCACTGCTGTTAAATTAAACCTTTGAGACAACGAGTCTCTTCTGTTGGTTTCACTCTACAACAGATGTCAAGCTTCCGCGGAGGAAATCAAAAGTAATTTAAATAGCATTGCCCAAATCTCGGAAAACTTCACATACACGGTAATTGGTTGAGACTTCAACGCCATACACCCGTTGTGGAATGACACGGTCGAAAGTAGGGCAGGTAAGGCAGTACATGATTGGCTACTCAATACCGCCTCTCATGACTTCGTCGTTGTATCGCAAGACACACCGGCTTTCCCACGCTCTGGCTCAGTCCTTGACTTCTACATCTCGACTTCGAACTTAGTCAATCTCTTACCCCAATTTTCTAATTTCTACTGCGTAGCGTATATGACGGAATCAGATCACTTGGCAGTTGAACTAACAATCACCCCCAGCGCTCCTCTAAATTTCCTCTCATCTGGCTCTCAAGTCTCATCTACTCTTAAAGACGTTGACTGGCATCAATTTCAAAACAGGCTCTCTCAATTCCTCGCAGGTAATCTCCCTGACTCTCAGCGGAATCTTTCAAATCGAGAAATAGACTTCCACATAGATTTTCTCAACAATGCCATTGAAGGAAATGTCGCTTTCTTCTCCAGTGTGGTGCCATAAAAACACTACACATATAAAAATCTCCCCACGCAACTACAAAATCTCTGCAAATACAGGCAGAAACTTCGGAAAATACTAAATCGTATTTTTCACCGCACCTTAAATAGCTACAATCCAGCATATAGAACAGTGTTATCGCAGATAAAATGCCTCTCAACAATAATCGAGAATCAAACGAGGAAGTTTCTCGATGAGCAGTTCAGGAAGAAACTTGCTTCTATTCAAACTGGTCCTAACTGCTTTCAGGACATTAATCGAGTTTGCAACAGAAAACCTAAACTCCCCAAAACCATTACGAGTGGTACGTGCTCTTTCAGTCATCCAGTGGAGAAATGCAACGCTTTTGCCAGTTGCTTTCAGTCCTCATTAACGGACAACTCGAACCTAAGCGAAGCAACTTTTCGCACCACAGTAGACACGACTGTTGAGGACTTCACTGTCCAGAGATAAGGTACTAGTATCACTGCCTTCAACCCGACAAATACCTCCACAAACCCGGATAACATTAAGTGTCTTTTCGAATCCTATCCATATTTTCGCCCTGATCAGGGGAATCAAGGGTAAAAAGTCCTCTGGGCCAAATAACATCTCAAATAAAGTTATCAAGAATCTTCCGCCTATTGCCATCGAATTCCTTACAATAATTTTCAATAACTGTCTTAACAACTCATACTTCCCTGATGCATGGAAAACTGCGCGTATTGTGCCAATTCCCAAAAAGGAAAACTCCAAAAGTCTAAATGAGTTCCGACCAATCTCTCTATTGTCCAACTTGGGCAAATTACTTGAAAAACTAGTCCGTCAACAAATTGAGAATACTTGTCTCGACTTAAGCATCAGGCAGGATACTCAATTTGGCTTCAAGCTCAAGCACTCTTCTTTCCATGCTCTGCTCAAATTCTAATCGGACACCACATTCGCCCTAAATAAAAACGAGCTCACAGTAGGCTGCTTCCTTGAAGTTGAGAAAGCCTTCGACTCCGTTTGGAAAAACGGACTCATTTTTAAAATCATACATCTAGAGTTCCTACCTATCTTAGCACTTATCATTCACAATTTCCTGTCAAGCAGAAACTTCTACATTGAACTTGAGGGAAATAAATCTGCCTTATCGTCATTCAGCGCTGGTGTTCCCGAAGGCTCGGTCCTCGGACCAACACTTTTCAACCTCTACACGCACGACCAACCCTCGAATAATCCAAATTCCACCACGCTTCTCTACGCAGATGATTCCTTAACAAACGCCCACTCCATCTCCCCAAGCTTCGCTGCCCGAAAAGTCGAGCAACACGTAGTCAAACTCGCTGAGTTCTACAAAAAATGGGGAACCAAAATAAATCTCAGTAAATCCGAACTGATTTGCATCAGAAACCCATCCACTATCGGAAGACCCAATATCGCCACCCGCTCTGACAACATTGAAATTGTAGCCAACAATGAAAGCCTCAAGCCTTCAAAGAACGCCAAGTACCTTGGTGTCTCTTTCAATAACCTCCTAAAATTCAACAGCCACGCCAAGTCGGCTTTAAGAAAGGCAAACTATGCCTACAGCCTTTCAAGCCCCTTGACAAAAAGGAGTAATGGTCTTCCCAAAGACACTAAACTACTTATCTATAAGCAGCTAATTCGCCCGATTATCACCTACTGCTTCCCCATCTGGCACACAATTTCGCCAACTTATATCAAACAAATTAGCATTTTTGAGAGGAAAATCCTGCGCGCTTGCACTGGACTGTACAGGAGACCTAACAGAACCTACTACCCCAACAAACTTCTGTACGAAAGTGCAAACATAATTCCAATTGAGAAATACCTTCTAGATCTCGCGGGTAAGCAACTTGAGAAGATCCCTCAACACCCCAACCCACTAATCAATACTCTACCAACGCAAATTCATGTTGAAAACTTCAATTACCTATCACCATTTCACCTTATTCACCCGGATTCGAGGAATATTTATTACCTGGGCGAAAGATTTACATTCTTCGCTAGCAAAGGAAGCCATCACCGTGGATAAGAGCCCATCCAGTAGAAGACACATCAGTACACTCAGCACCGCTCAGATCATCGGGGAACAATCAACGTGGGACCATACTATCTCATAGTGGAGGCTCCTCGTCATGAAAGAAGAAAGGCCGTGTGTAAAATCAGTGTGATAGGGCAAACACCATATCAAAAAATCCCAAATCCCAACCTATCCATTTTCCGATTCCTTCCCAAACTCAAAAACCGCTTCTAAAGCAACAAATACCTTAATACAGCTTGCCGTCACGCAACAAGCTGTAAAATAAAGACATCGCGTAATTTATAGTTTTATATCTTTTTCGGACAGTTAAAGTGTTAATGTAAAATAAAATCATAAGTGAAGTCAAGGCCAAAACTAAAGCCTGTAGGAACGTGCTATACAAATAACCCGGGATATCGGTTCTGTTAAAATCGTCATAATTGAAATTAGTTTCGTCAATCGCGTAAGATTTGGATTTGGATTGGATTTGAAAAAAAAACCCTGCTTATGATAATAATAATGAGTGAGAATAAAACAAGGTAAAAAATACCGAAAATATCACGTTTCTGGTATGGGGGCCCCATTAATTTTTAATTTAATTTAATTTTTATTATTTGTTGTTATGTCGCCAATAGAAAAACACAGGCTGTGAAAATTTCAACTGTCTACATATTACGGTTCATGAGATACAACCTGTAGTAATAGGGTATCCGTTGTTACGATTTGGGTACGGAACCCTAGATATGATCACTTCAGTTTATACAATAAAAACAAATTACAAGAGTTAGCAAACAATTAGAACTACATATTTTTTAATAAACTGAAAATAAAATTAAATTAACAAATAATAACTTTAAATTGAAACAGGATAAAAAGCAAAAAAAATAGCTACCAGTAAATAAAATAAACTAATAATGATGAGAAACAAAAGTTTGCAGAGCCTACATAGCAAATAAAAGTCGAGTGAGTGCACACATATATACAAAAGTCATTAAAGGTTAGGTGGTGAAATAAACGCCTCTTGGACAGTGAAAATCAGCGGGCAATGAATTCTACAGGCAGATGGCTTGACCAAAGAAGGAACGTTCACCGATTAGACGAGAGAATCGTGGTATTAATAAGTCAACTCAAGACGTATTGTTGAGCGCAAGGAACAAGCGAAATGCCTTAAATAGGCAGGCTCTTAACCAGAATTAATTTATGAGGGACGTATAATGATCTATAGCTAAGAAATAGGTCTAGGAGATACCCTAGCAATGAGCAGTCAATGAAGGCGATATTAATTTTTTTAGAAGAAGAGGAATCCACCAAACGTGAAAATGGTTAGGAAGAGGGAGGAGCGCAGCAAATAGCCAAAGCCTTCTAAGCATACCATAAACGTTTTGTAACACAGCGTTTGTGTGATCGCAGCAAGACATGCCACTGTTAAGCATAATTCTCAAGTTTTAAGTTTTGTATACTCGAACCAGAGGAATAGTATTGAGATCAATGGTGAAAAAATTAGATATGTGGACTCCAGTTCGCGCAACAGTCATGTCATGTCATGGTAGCAATTAAGTTAGGATGCTTACTTATAGCCCAATGATAAACGTGGTATAAGTCATCATTTACTCTAGGAGCACAGTCTACAACGAGACCAGCCGACCTAGATACGAGAATATAACATCCTGCAATTGATTCAAAAATGCACAAAATAAGTGGTCCCAATATGGCCTGACGAACACCCGGTTTAACAGTAGCAGTTATAGATAAACATTTCAGCACTTTAAAATGATGCATGCGCTCTGAGAGGAAACTGTAAATTACTATAATGGCAACCCTACCAAGTTTGAATCTCTCAAAGAGTTCATCCAAAAAGAGCTTGTGCTGACGGCAAGAGATTGGGACTTCAATGATTCACCATTAGCGACGAGCTGACTGTTTCTCTCGATGCTGTTGCAGACTTTTTGAACCCCTACGTGGAGAGAGTAGGTCAAAACGTAATGTTCTTCATGTGATTGTGAGAGCTTTGACCCGTTGGGTATGCTTAGTCCTACAGTCATAAGCTGGCGAATTTTATTTCAGAAGATTTGGAAAAAAAAAATTAGCGTGGGATGAAGCACTAACAGAAGATTTGCTGAATGAATGATGTGATTGTAACAAGCAATTAAAGGACTTGAAAAATATTGCTGTTCCGAGATCAGTCCTGGATGTGAGTTCCACGATCATTACTCATCTCCATATTCTTGCTGATACTAGCCTGCAAGCATATGGAACTGTCGTCTATGTTTGGAGTAAACGTAGTTCAGACCAAGTGAGAGTGGAGTTCTTGTGTGCAAAAAGTAGGGTTGCTCTTATAAAACAGGATGGCTCAAGAGTTCACGCTTTCAAAGTTGAAGTTAACAGCGGATATGTTAGCGGCGCACTTAGGCTCATATATTCAGAAGTTCCTTAGAGTTAAAATTGCGAAATGTTGGTTATGGTCTGACTCTAAGATAGCTTTATGCTGGATACAAGGAGGAATCGAAAAAAATATGCCTTTTATACAGAATCGAGTTATTGAAATACAACGGGTTAATGAGCACAATTGTTCCGTTCGGTTTCAAAGATTTGACTTTAAAATTTTGCCGGATTTTGTCTTTCCGCTTTACATTCATCCATAAAAATATTCTTAACTATCCTTTCACATTTGCTATAAAAATGTCATTTTGCGCTAGCCTGGAACTACTTATCTTAATTCTTAATTCTACATTTTATCTCTCTCTCTCTCATTTTTTCTTATATAAATAATTAAAATCGTAAATAATTTATTTATCCGTGACTTAATTGATTAATTAATTCTTTTGTTGAATTCGCCGCAAAAGCTTTTATAAGAAAAGTGGTTTGAGTCGTCGGAATTATTAAATGTTAATGTGTATGTAATCGCGAATAAATTCGAGTGTTGGACAGTTGCCTTTTTAAACGCGATTTTGTCCATTTAAAGTTAAATTTGTGTATAAAGTGGTGTTTGCTATTCTTGGAAGCCCTTCCGCAACTCTTTTCTGGCGGAAAATAATGGATGCCAGCCAGGATTATAATTTATTTAATGTCCTCGGTAAGTACCTAACCTCTGTCTTTTCACGGATAATTCTTGAATTTGTTGCTTTGGAACGCCTGAAGACGCTGCTATGGGCACCCCATGGAACTTTTAATCCAATTAATTATTGAATAAGGTGAGTTGCACTCATATTTGTGTGTTAAATAGTTGGTGTTTATCGCGCATCATGGTTTATTACTGCCTGTTGTTGTTGTTTCTTTTGTAGAGCTAGTTTTTCGCGAATAGGCACCACTCTATGCAGGAAATGACTTGATATTTCATAAATTATTTTGTTTTCCATTTATAATTCCTTTCTCTTTAATAATTTTAGGACACAAGAGGAATTCCAGGCACTTCCAGTGATTGATGAGGGCGCAGACGTGAGGGTGGAGACTGCATCTGCCTCTAGATTATTCTACTATATGCTCAATTATTGTTGATTTAATTCTCTTTATATTTTCTTTCAGGTTTTAATATGATTCAGCTGAACAGACTGAAAGCACATCTAGTTACCATTTGATATACTACACCCACTGCACTGACATATATAAAATGGACTGCTGATACTACTGAAATTCCTTACATTATTTGACATTATTATGGGATCACTTTTCTATAGTTGTCCCTTTTTGGTTTAACTACTTTATTCCGCTGAAATACCAAATAATAAGTTCTATTCAAAATACACCATAGTCCAGTTTCAGTTCAGTGGTTTTCCAAATGAATATATAGGATAGAAATAGATGGCAATACAATATTTGTAATCCTTTCTCTGTCCCCCATAGCTACTTTTAGGGGCAGGTAGACAAAAATTGCTTAAATTTATTTCTTTAAAAATCAAGTTTAAAAAGTATTTGATGTTGTAGGAGATAAGCTTCCAAGAAGAGAAATAATTTCGAGTGCATCTATAATTTGTTGAACTTTTAATATGAATATTAAAGCAAAAGAAAAACTTGAAATTAAGATAATTGTCACACCCTGCCAAAAAAAAGTTGACCCATATGAAATAGCAAATCAGGCAGTCCATGTTATATATGTCAGTGACCCACTGACATGTATATAAATGTCTCTTTCCGTGAGAGCATACTTTCCCACTGAACTGTAACGATTAGGAACGAGAAATTGCTCGTAAAAATCCTTGTAAAAAACACTTCCTTTGACTCATAATTAAAATTTAACGATACAAATAATCCCAAATACTTTTGTTGTAAATTCGGTAAATCCCACTGACATGCATATACGTAAATTCCCAAATAATTTAAATATAACGCCAGTTTACGACAGTTGGTAGCATTGACAGTGAGAACATACTCTCTGAAATCAAAATTGATGCCACATGAGACAGGAGATCAAGCAGTCCATTTATATAGTATGTCAGTGACTACACCCTTTAAGCGTACTTTTTTTTGTCCAAAAAAGATAAAAAGTGAGGAATCTGTAAGTCATTGTAAGATTAAGGTACAGCCGGTTGTTACTTCCAAAAACTGAAATGAATTTTATATTAAAAAATCGGCCAAGTTCGAGTCGGACTCGCGCACAAGTGCTCCGTACTATCGTACAAAATTTAACAATATGTACTTTTCATTAATTTTTTCAAATGAGAGTAGGCGTCATGTGAAAAAATATTGATGTCATTTCAAAAAATAATGCTGTCATTTGAAAAACAATGCCTATTTATGATAATAATAATGAAAACGAGGAAAAAAACGCCGAAAAATTAACTTTTCTTGTATGGGGGCCACCTTAATTTTTAATTTAATTTAGATTTTATTATGTGTTATTATAGCAGCAATACATATATATACTCTGTGAAAATTTCAACTATCTACCTATTACGATTCATGAGATAAAGCCCGGTGATAGACGGACGGACGGACATCGGAGGCTTATGTCGTTTTCGTTTGAACATCAGTTTCGCTCTGGAGACAACCTATGTGCTGTCAAAGCGTTCGTTTGAAGCAAAAATGACGTCATGCGTTGCCTCTGGTGGCAGCAGTTTCACTCTGAAAATTTACTCGGGTACCTAAACTATGAGCTCACTCACACAAACAAAGTCTAGTTGTGATTTGATATTATTAATTTTAAAGTCAACAATTATTATTAAAACCACTCTAATATTATTATATTATCCTCAAAATTATTCCGCAAACAAATTACCAACCAGTTTTCGCAAAAAGTTCATAGCTACTTTGACGGTAGTATACATGCACAAGCGAACTTTTTCAGGTGCACTCTGA